>JAHWDV010000015.1:0-45738 GCA_022702605.1 Microbotryum scabiosae | reverse complement strand
ATATGGTGACTTCATTGCTCCCTCGAACGTCTTGGGAATCTCGATGTCCTCATTGTCAAACACGGCGGCGCAGTAGGCATCGTAGGACAGCTTGTTGTAGAACATGGGCGGAGAATCCAGCACATTGACCATGATTGCCGCGATGATAGGAAGGATGTTTTCGGGAGGTGGAGGTCGACGACGAGAACCCGTAGGAAGGATGTTGGAAGGATCAACGTTCTCAAACTGGCCAGGATTTGGACCAGTGCGAACGATAGCGTAACCTTCACGCGGAGCAAGATCGGCGTCCCCTCTCCTCGCTGTCGAGAGAATCCTGAGCGTCTCCATAGTCTTCCGGTCCATCATCGTCCTCGTTAGGAGGCTGTGGACCAGGCAAAGCTGGTTCCACAACAGGTAACACCGGAAGAGGTGTCAACAGCGCATGAGACGTGGAATGGGACTCAACGACAGGAACGGGACCCTCCATATGATCTCGAGACGAGGTGACGACAACGGACAAATCTCCAGGGGTCTCGACAAACGTGACGTGACGAGAGACGTAGACCTTGTTCGATGATTGGACCCAGACACGGTAGTTGTATTCACCAGAATAGCCGATGAACACTCCTTGAATGGCGCGAGGTGCAAGTTTGGTCCGACGTTCCTTGGGCACATGAACAAACGCGGTGGAACCAAACGGCTGAAGATGAGTCAGAGCAGGCTTCTTGCCGAGAATGACTTCGATAGCTGTTTTTCCGTGAATACGAGGGTGGGGACGACGGTTGAGAACGAAAGTTGCGACTGCCAGAGCATCTGACCAGAAACACATGGGGAGTCCAGAGTCGAGGAGCATCGCACGAACGAGACCCATGAGTGATCCATTAAGTCGTTCGGCTTGCCCATTCTGCTCCGGAGTATACGGTGCAGTGAGCTCCATGATGATGCCCTGTTTCTCGAGAAGGTCCGGAACAACGAGTTGTCGAATTCACAACCATTGTCCGACCTGACCCTTTTAATCTTCTGACCCGTTTGACGTTCTGCCTCGGATTGAAATTTGGACCATGCCTCGATAATCGTCTCAGCCTTCTTGTCTTTCAGTACAGTCGTCCATTTGGCCGTCGAATATTGATCCACGATGACGAGATAGATGGTATCGCCATGGTGATTGGGATGCTCGACAAAGCCCAGATCGATGAAGACACGGTAGAGAGCATGCGGTGCGTCGGTGCTCTTGGCCGAGAAGGCCGATCGCTTTGACTTGGCCTGAATGCACGAGAAGCACGGAGTTACTTTCTCGTCCTTCAATGTAATGCCGGTGATAGCACCCGATTTGACAGCCAAGACAATCGCCGCGGGAGATTGATGGCCGAGTTTCCGATGTGCTTCCATCAACGTGCACGTCCCAGTGAGACGATTGGCAGCGACCAATGGAGCGGTGGGCGATGACGTGATGGGCTGTAAGTGAGCAGCATCCATGACGAAACCACGACCAGGGCGCGAGCGAAGGATTGGTTTACCGCAGACGTTGAAGATGAGGTTGTTTTGGGGACCCACGACGTACGTCATCGACTCCAAGAGACGATCGACGGAAACGAAACCGCATTGAGCACCCGGCATGTGATACACCTTCTTCAGAGTGACTCGACAACCATAGGAGGTAATGAACGTGACCAAGCCATGTCCCGGAGATTGGACCCGAGATTGATCGGCGACGGAGATCCCGAGCGGCTCAGCAATAAAATTCGATAGGACAGACTTGTCACCAACGCAATGGACTTTGGCACCAGAGTCGACAATCCAGGGGAAACGTGGCATCGCTCGCGAATAAGGGAAAATGTAGCTTGTCAATGCAGATTCAACTACACCTATGGCAGCAACCTTCGAATCCTCGGCAGCAGCTGAAGCGGGTTTGGATTTGTTCTTGGGAAGCTCCGGGCAGAGATGCCAACCGCGTGAGTGACCCAGGCTATTGCAGCGCGTGCACACCACTTTGGAGAAGTCCTTGTGTGTGGTGTTGATACGTGCGACGAGACTGGTGTCGTCAGCGATGCGGTTGGAGAGAGACTGTTTTTGTTGATTGCGGGAATCGGCCAATTCGACGTTCATTAGAAGTTTTGGATAGAATACGTTCCAATCCATGTCAATATTGACCTCAGACGCGAGATTACCCACGATCCCGTCATATTGGCTGGGGAGTGAGCGAACAAGCATTCCTGCGAACAGCCAGTGCGGAAGCGGAGCTCCGAGATTCTTGAAATCCGTCATAGCAATTTTTACTTTGTTGACGAATTCCTTGAACGGAACATCTCCGGTGTACGGTTGTGCGAGAGTGTTCAGGAGATCCATTGTGCGACTAGAACGTCCTTGGGAGTTGAGGCCTTTAAGAGTGTCCCACATCTCCTTGGCAGTGGTCACATGGGTGAGGTGTGACATCTGCTCCTCAGAGATCGAGTTGACGATGTATTTGCACGCCAGGTCGTTGTGGCGACCGATCTTGGCGCGAAACTCGGAGAGCTTGTCCAGGAGGTTGGGGATGTTTGGCAAGACGTCCGATTGCGCAGGACCAGTGTGATCCCCCCCAACCCGCTAACGCCGGGGGTGGCTGGTTCAATTGGCGCGACGGACGCAGTTGCATGTGCGGCGACGAGCTTGGACTTGTAGTCCGCGACGAGAGACTTGATCGATTTCTCGACAACATCCCAAGATCCGTCCGCTCGAAGATTGATGAACGCACGTGACGCCCAACTCGCGTACCCAGAAGCGTCCTTGAGAAACAAGCGATTGCCCGACCCGTTGGGGAAGTCGGAGTCGCTCGTTGGGCTCATAACCTATTACGGATAAGGACTAAGAGGTACTCCACGACTCAGCTCCGATATACACGAGTGAGATGATGAGAATAGCGTGGAGAAGAGAACTAAAAGGCAGAAACATAGCAAAGACAGAGATAGACGCGCGCATAATAAAACAATTAACCATTCTAGTAAAGAAGAGTTAGGCTCTCAGACCCCGCTTCTAACAGCGACTCATGTACGATGTGACCCCGACGCGCAAGAGGCAGCACACTCAGGGTCATGCTTCTTCGCCGTCGTGTCTGTTCTGTGGCAACGATGCAGCCGTCATCGAGACGGTGTCGCACTACTTTTTCGGGTGCGCATACTCGGCCAGCTTCTGGGGTGGGGTGCTCTGCATTCTGTTCGACAAGCTCGGCATCGAGGATACCGACGTCGATCCGTCGACGTTCACCCAGGAGCAGCTGACTATGGGGCTCCCCCTTTTGCGGGGTCGTGGGAGAACGACCTCGAAGTGGATGTGGGTTCGATTGGCTTGTGCGATCGGCTTCCAGCGGTTGCACCTGCTCCGCTGGCGCGTTCATTAGTCGTTCCAGAGGGATGGCATTGTGGCCCCTCCCTCGATTCTCAGTGCGCTCAGAGCGTTCGAGCGAGATTTTCTCTCTCGGGCGGGCTTTGTTCCAGGGGCTCGAGATTGGGAGCTATGAAGACCGGCTTAATGGAAGGCTGTGCATGCCCCTCCTTTTCTTTGTCTCCTGCAGTTTCCTTGTTTTATGGAGCGGCAAGCAGGGCAAACGCCCAGGAATGTTTGAATGCCCTTTTTCCTTTTCTTTTGGCCCCGAGTTGGTCGCGTCGGATGGATCAGCAACATGGGTCGCCCAATTTTGGTCAAGATTTTCGCGTCATGGCGAGGCTTGTTTGGTTTTGGATCGTTCGCTCGAATCGACGGCTCAATAGCCAGCGCTCGAGACTCAGCCAAGGGAGAACTTCAGGCGCTGTCGGGGTGACGAGTAGCTGGGGCTTGGCTGCGGCCTGTTAGTCCCTGGGGACCTCTATCCCTGGCTTCGACCCCTCCCTTGGTCCCTCGGGTGTGTCCCCCCCTCCTTTCTTCCTCTCCTCCCCTTTGTTTTAATATTTCCGTCTCTCCTTCTTTCTGGTCGTGGCCTTTTGTATATCTTCCCCTTCTTTCTAGGTGCTCCTTGGTTATCGCGTATCTTCGCTCCCGATCTTGGGACGTGAAGCGGCAGCAGACTCACCGCTCGTTGGAGTCCGAGTTACGTGCTCGGCGGGTTTTGATCTGCGCAGCGCTCTTTGCGCGCAGGGGTTTGATTTTCACCCATCTGCTTGTCGTCATTACTTAGAATCAATTTTTAGCTCTTTTTGTAGCGGTCCCAGCCAACCCGAAGGATTGCAATTTATGAGCCCCGGTAAAAAAAAAAAAAAAAAAAAAAAAAAAAAAAAAAAAAAAAAAAAAAAAAAAAATTATCATCTTTCATCTTTCATCGTTCATCGTTCATCGTTCGCTCGTCGTTCGATGTCCAATCAGGCCCCGCCTGAGCGGGGACGTGGTCCCCCGAGCCTCCAGCTACGGGACAACCATCCGCGAGCGCGGTGGTGGAAGCCGGCACCGCCCCCGAGGCCAACGCCGGCCTCGCGCTGTACCAGCGCAAAATTGATGAGGTTAGAAAGAGAAACGAAGATATGGCGACGATCATGAAGATGATCAGTGTCGAGGACGGCACCCGCCAGAACACTCGCATCCTCGTCCTCAAAGACGCACCCGGCTTCGGCAAGGATCGGGCAACCTCCCTGCGCTTTAGCGCACTCAACGCTCTCAAACCCGTCGAGAACACGTCTGGCGCTGTTCTTGAAATCACCCTTCATCACAAGGGTGTGGCCAATGAGCGCGAAAAGGCGGAGGTGTACTCCAAGGTGCTCCGCACTTTATCACCCGACACGTCGCTCTGTTTCAACCTTCCCACTGGCGTCATCCTCCCACCCGAGCTCGCCAAATACACTCCCATCATTCATGGTGTAACGCCGGAAGCGATTCAGCTCAACGGAAATACCCGGTTCAAGTTCGTCGTGCGATGCGCCAGCGTGGAGGCTCTCGACAAGGTGCATGAAGCGGCGACCAAGATCGAGTGGCAGCGCTCGCCTGCCCAAGTCCGCAAACGCCTGGCATTCATAAAGAATGTTGTCGAGTTGCGATTTGTCATCAGTCCCAATGTCGAATACACGAACGACGACCTTTGGGCGAAGCTGGAAAACGTCGTCGCCAAACTCACAAACGAGGGCCACAGCTGCACCTTGCTGGTTGCCCAGGGGTCGTACTTGGTTGCTCGAAGCAACTACTCGGCCATCGTCAAGTTTGACAATGACGACCTCTTTAAGGAGAAGGGGGCTCGACTCCGAGAAATCCTCCCGACGAGGATCGACCTCCGGGGACGACTCGCCCAAGTCACGCCACTTCGACACGACTTCGAGGCCAAAGCCTCCTGCCGCCGATGCGGTTTCGTAGGCCACGTCGACAACTGCGTCCAAATGTCGACCCAACGTCAGCAAGCTGCCCACAACAACAAGAACCACCAAAGGCCCCAAGCCAAAGCCCAAAGCAACGTTGAGCAAGCCTCGACCGCCCAAAAGCAACGCAGAGGTGATGTAGCCTCTCCCTCTCTCCCAAAGTCTCCTGTCGCTTCGAAGCGTTCAAAGAAGAACCCTTCTCCCTCAAGGGACATTAACAACTCACGAGTCCAACCGGCTCCTCCACAAAGCTCTACACCCACAGCATCCGCCCCCTATGGCATCACCACCGCTGCGAACCCATTCTCAAGCTTGGCAGGCGACGTGGCCGAGGCGGCGCACGAGGCGCCTGCTCAGGCCCTCGAGGACGACGACGCGATCAGCGGAGCCGAGGCACAGCTGGAGCAACAGCAGAACGTGCCGCCGCCGGAGCCTTTGGATCTGTCGGATCTGATGGACCGCGGAGCGGAGGGGAACAAGGAGGAACACACGGAGACGAGTGACGCGGAGGAAGGGGGGTCGCAGTCGGCCGCGACGGGCTCTGTGCTTGAGATTGCTTTGTCGACTCCTGAACACACCCCTGAGCCGACTCAGACCCGATCGACAAGCCACCATCAGTTCGATATGGACGGCCTTCCAGACGACTGGATGAACCGTGTGTCGGATCGCGAGCGCAAACAGGATGCCGGTCTATACGATGAGATCACCGAGTTTGACCAAACTCCGTCTGTGCCTCTGCGGATTCCTTCGCCGTCTCCCGGTCCAGCGTCCGATTCCGAGCCCGAGCTCAAGCAGGAGGTGGACGAAGGAAGTTCCCGGGGTCTTCGCCAATTTGAGTGTATCCAGCGCCTCACCAGCATCGCGCGCACATCAGACTGGTCCAAATCGATTGCAACGGACCCTCTCCCCTCACCCACCTTCGGACCTATGTTGTCCATCAAGGGAGCTGCTGCTGCAACGAAGGCGCGATCGCAATGATTGAGTTCATCATCATAACCTGGAACGTCAACAGGGGTTTCAATACCCCTGAACGGCGTCGTCTGCTTCTTTCGTATCTCACTTCGCTCACACCTCCCCCTTCTGCTATCCTTCTTCAGGAACATAATGTTCCTAAATCGCGACAACCCCACATTCGCAACGAATACGCCCAGTCCCACCAGGGCGAGGCTTATTTCTCTCAACACTGCCTCACTTTGGTTCCTCCCTCCTCCCCCCTTCTTGGTGGTCATCGTCGGACGCGCAAGTCTCACGGCGGGCGCTTACTCGTGACCACCTTTGATGTGCGGGGTTCGACGGACATCGTCGAGCTCAACAACATCTACGCTCCGGTTCAACCCGCCGAGCGTCTTCCCTTCTTCAATTCCCTTCGTTTCCAAGCTACTCTCTCCTCCCACATTCGGTTCATCGCGGGCGATCTCAACGATTGCCCGCTCCCCGCCGTGGACCGAGCCCGCCAGGTGGAACGCCCCGGCTCACACCATTGGCCCGTACTCATGTCTCGGCTCGACGGGGTGTACACTGATGCCATTCGGCTCAAGCACCCCCTGTCGCCGGCGACCACGCGCCCTCATCTCAGCAAGGACGGCTGGCTCATTTCGCGCTCGCGCATTGACTTTGTTCTGGTGCAGCGGCGACACGAGCGACGGATTGTTTCTGCTTCCACTCTGTACAATATCTCTCGATCCATGTCGGATCATAGACCGGTCACGGTCACTTTTCGGCTTCGGGCAAGTGGTGTTGAGGTCGAAGAGGAGCTCTGCCTTCCCCAGGCGTCTCATTTTCTGACCCGCATCAACTTGTCGACCTTCAAACACGCCGAGTTTAAGGAGTTCGTCACTCCTCTTCTCGAGCAAGCGCCGTCTGGGGATTCGGTTGCCGACCTTCAGCGTGTGCTCTCGGAGTCTCGGGTCCAAGCTCTCGAGTTATCTCGGCGTCTGTTTCGGGAGCGCAATGCGCTCGAGATGATGCTGGTATCTCGACTGCAGGACATTGAGTCTCGTCGGGTGATGAGCCCCTTCGATATCATCGACTGGACGAACATGACAGGTCAACGTCCGAGGAGAGGACAATGACTACACGCGAGATAGAGGGCGTTGGATGTGAATCGACGGGTGGCGGCGGCTGTCGATGAAGAAACGATCGAGGAGGGGTATCGACCGAAGATGCTCGAAAGAAATCAAGTATAACGGACTTAATTCCAACGAGAAGGTAAAAGAAGAGGGAGGGTAATGTAAGATATGGAGCTGACCAAGCTGATGGGAAGGTGCTAAAACCAAAAGGAAGGGAATGCTCCAAGCGCTAAGGGAACTTAACCAAATAAAATAGGCCAAAAAGGTTGGCTCAGGGGAAAAGGATTGCTCATGGGAGCACCGGTAAAACCCTGACTTTGCGCCTCAACTAACATACCAACTGCACCAAGCCACTGCACTCGACCTTTGGGGACTTCCTTTGAGTAATGCTGTCATCCTGACACTGTCCCCCCAAAAGGAAGTCTACCGATCCGCAAGTCGGCGATTTGTGCGGTCCAAGCGCGCCAGGTATTCGTCCAGAACAGATGGGTAGTCGGATCGCAGGGACTGCTCCTTCACCCAAGTATCGTCGGTGTCGCTGTGATCGACCCATCGAACCAAGAAAGAACGAAGGCCCCGAGCATTTCGGCGATCTCGGACGATCCGCTCCGGAGTTGCAGCGTCGGCAGTCGCATCTGCTACGTCGTCAACAAAGAGTACTGTGGGATCACGTCCAGGGAATCTTTCAGCATCGTTGTCCATGTATGGGCGAAGGAGTCGCGCATGGAAACGATTGTGAACGCGCGACATCCCGGGGGGAAGGACGAGATCGTAACTGGACGTAGCCGGGATGGCCGCTTGGATGCGGAACGGTCCAATGTAACGCGGTAACAACTTTGACTTCATCCCTTCAGGAACTGCAAGGTTCTTTGTCGAAAGGTAAACCAAGCTGCCAGTGTGAAAGGCCGGATCGTCCGGACGTCGGCGTTTATTTGCCTGATGGGCTTGGCTAAGTCGCGTCCCAATGATGGCGTCGGTCACCTCGACATTACGGAGCTGTCGGATCCGTGCGAACGCTTCTGCACGAGGAACATCCGAGACCGACCATGACTCGGTGGGCCAACGTCGCGGGAGGTATCCGTACGTCGCCTCGAAAGCCGACAGAGACGTGGACACCGCAACAGAAGAGTTAAGAGCAAACTCAGCTTCCACAAGACGAAATGCCCACGCCTCGTGATTAGACGATACCATGATCCTCAAGGTTTGGGTGACCATCTTGATTCGGTTCTCGCTCGATCCATCCGTCTCAGGGTGTGCGGCGGTGGACATCCGCAAGACAGTGCCGACCTTTGCTTGCAATGCCCGCCAAAACTGCGAGGTGAACTTGGGATCGCGGTCCGAAACGATGGCTGAAGGCGTCCCATGCAGTCGAAAGATGGTAGCATAATACTTGTCGGCAACGAGCTCGGAATCGGCGTCGGCTGGAAGCGGAATCAAGTGGACCATCTTTCCCCAAGTGTCAGTGACCACCATGATTTGAGCGACCATCAATCCTTCGAACTCGACCGGAGGCAACCCTGTCATGAAGTCGATGGCCACTTGTTCCCAAGGACCGGAAGGGATTGGCAACGGATGCAATCGACCATAAGGCACTTGAGTGGACGCCTTGCCCCGGGCACAGTCTTCGCATGAACGGCAGAAGTCGGCGCAATCGACCGACATGGACGACCACCAATACAAAGGGCGTAAAGCGGCCAAGGTGATGCGATGCGCTGCATGTCCCACGCTCCTATGCACCTCCGAAAGCACGAGCTCGCGTAGCGAGGGAATCTTCTCGGAGTCGAGGACACCGGTAGCCTGACCCCTAGGCACAAACAGCGAAAAGGACTCATCGGGATGTGCACGCAAGATCTTCCCTTCCTCAGTCACCCGAAACATAGGCCACGAAAGCGGGTCGGTGACGATAACTTGAGCCTGGGAATCGGTGGCGTACGCTTGGATGACGGCGTCGATGAAGGGTTGGGGCAGTGGTACCGGGGGCCTATGGATTACAGGGGCGTTGGTGGGCTCGACATGTGCTGATCCCAACAAATCGAGTTCATCGGCGTTGGGATCGACCGGTAAAGGAATGTCGTCCTCTGGAGTTGCGCCGACTGCGTGTACTCGGGTGTTGGTGCTGGGTTCCAAAGGAGACACGAGCGGGCCTGCATACGGGTTGTCGGTATCCATGATATTCTCGACGACGAGGTGGCATCCAGAAGGGCCTGCTTCGCATTGGTCACGCCCGAGCCCGAAGGCAACATCAACAGGAGGCAACCGGTCGGGCGACGGTGAAGTGTAAGGACGTTCCTCGGGGAGGCTCTCACCGGGTGTAATGAGCTCGTAGCATTCTTCCTTCAAGAACCAATTCCCTAAGTCCTTTCCCTCGACGTCCTTGTTCCCCAATTCCTCCATGAGCGCGTAGAGTCCGGGAGAGCCTGTTTCGCAGCCGTGACGCGGGGGCCCGGTGGCAACATCAACAGGAGGCAACCGATCGTTTGACAATGGAGTGTAAGGACGTTCCTCGAAGAGGCTCTCACCGGGTGTAGTGATCTCGTGGCGTTCTCCATCAAAGAACAAATCCTCCAACTCCTTTTCCTTGACCTGATCCTCCTGCGAACCTTGCTGGACCTCCCATAGACGCGACAACGAATCGGCAATGGAATTCTTCTTGCCCTCGATGAATTCAAATTCGAAATCAAAACGACTGAGTTCCAAACACATGCGTATGTGCCGGGGCGTCTGGCGAAGTCTCTGGGTTTTGAGGGTGCGAAGGGCTTGATGGTCGGTGACAATGACAAAGGGGTAACCGATCAAGTGCTGTTCGAAGGCCTGACACGCCGAAACTACGGCTAAGAACTCCTTATCAGTGATGTGATAGTTGAGCTGAGCGCCATTGAACTTAGCCGAAAAGAAACGGGTGGGAACCGCCTGCACCCGGGTAGGACCCGAAGCCAAGCAGGCTCCAATGCCAACACGACTGGCATCGGTAAACAGGTAGATCTTGTGCTCGCCAGAAGTGACCTTGGCACCGTCGATTGGTCGCAGTGTTGCAGGTACCAGGTTTTTGGCGTCATCGAAGGCCTGCTGCTCGCGCTCATTCCAACGCCACGATGTCGCCTGCGCTAACAACGCCGTAACCGGCTCCAAGGTACCCGACAAATGCGGCAGGTGATCCCGCATCCAGTTGATTGTGCCTAAAAAACGTTGGACATCGGTCTTGTTACGCGGCGTCGGCCATTGGCGGACACGTTCCCACTTGAGGGGATCAACCTTGATGCCGTCGTCGGAAATGATGGCACCCAACGAGTCCAACGATTTGGAAAACCACTCAGATTTACTGGCTCCTAAGTAGAATCGATAATGTCGTAGTGTCATCAGCAGGATCTCGATGTGTCTCAAATGCGCGCGTCGTGTATCGGAGTGAACGTGGACATCGTCAAAAAAGATCTTTGCGAACGAAAGACATGGCTGGAACATGGTCGATGTCAACAGGTTCAACGTGTTGGGTGCATTGGTGTCCCCAAACTGCATGACCCGAGAGGTATATGTGCCCGTCACCGTGGCAAAACCCGTGCGGTCGACGTGCTCCGGTACAATCCGCACCTGCTCGAACGCTGCGGCCACATCAAATTTGGACCGGTAACGCGAGCGTGCAACCTCGTAGCGGACACTAGTCATGTCGGGAATGGGCGAAAAACGCTTGGCGGTGTTGCTGTTACGCGCCCGGAGGTCGAGCACAAAGCGGGCCGTTTGGGAATTCTTCTTTGGAATGGCAAAGACCGGAGCCGCAGAGTCGATTGGGCCCGACACCCAGAAGCGACCGCGAGTGTACTTAGCTGAATGTTCCGCCCACTGGGTGCGATACTTGTCGGCGAGGGGATACACCTTAGGTTTGACCTTCTCGGTGGGATTAATCAACGGAATTTCGTGGTTGACCGGCCGATATGGTGGGAGTCGCTCCATTGGTAACGAATCTACGAACACATCAGAGTAGGTCTCGAGTAAGGCAGCCAATCGTGTTCGTGCTTCGGACTCAGACAAATCCTCAAGCGTCGGGTCGTCGACTACATCGAGCAATGGGTTGTGCGGCTCAAGACCAATGATCTCGTCGTCGGGAAGTAATCCCGGGTGGTTGTAACCAATGGCGGAACCGGAGAAGATAGATGCCACGGTGACCGCTCGATCCCACTCATAAGTATCCTTGGCAACAGGTTGCGACGGACCCGATCGCGCAACCGTAAAGGCGCCCCAGCCTACGAGCATGCCTGTGTCCTTCAGAAATGGCAAACCCAAAATGGCATCGTATCCAGTCACCCGACAGATGAAGAAAGCTCGCGAACCGAGGTCGAGGGCACCGGACGAAAACGGAGCAGTGGCGAACATAGCACATCGGTCGGATTTATCCTGAGTCCCAAGACGCAGGTGCAACGGTGCAGTCAACCGTGCCGTCGTGAAACCGGTGTCGGTTCGCACGGCCTCCTGGTCCACCAAGTCCACCTCTGACCCCGAGTCGATCAAGCAACGCAAGGTCCTTCCGGAAGGCAACGTCCAAGCTACAACGTTGCGGGCTCGCACAATGGCTGGTTCGATGAGTCGGTCGGGTTTGTCGGTGTCGATCAGGGGCGTATCGGACGCCAGGAGAGAAACACCCACTGGCACAGGAATTTGGAAGGAGCTCACCGAAGCAGCCCTTTCCGCCTTGCGAGACGACACCACTTCCGGCCCCCAAAAGCGACGCGAACGCGACGCGGCATCAGCGTAGGAAAAAACGTCTTCCACCGCGGCGGACGCAGTGTCGGTCAAACTATCGTTGAAACGATGAGGATTTGCATCATCTACCGGCGCGGTTGGCTGCAAATTACTCGATGAAATCCCTGCTTCGCAAGAAGGAAAGACGACGTCTTTCACTCGTCCAACAAGGTCTGCGGAGGGGCAAGAGCGGTGCGTCACTAAGGCGGATACGGAACTCAACGGTCGAGTCTGATCCGGCTCGAGTGAAAGGGGGAATCTCACCTGGGGGTCCTCGGCCATGCCTGAACCCGAAGACCATTCCTCCTCGTCGAAGTCGACCCCCGCAATTGCCGAGAGCTGGACGGTTGTGGGGGATTGGCGCTCGGAGGAACAATGCTGTGAAAAGTGACCACTCTGACCGCAGTTGAAACAGGCCATACTCGCTGGTACTCCCTTCGGCGCGGGCGTGAACCACGCATGGCGCTCCTTCCACAAATGCGACTGTTGCCATCTGGTAGCGCGATCGACCCATCGAGCCCGGCGGATCTGAGCGCGCTCGTCATCGGTTGTTGAGGACGGGATGTTGCGGGAAGTCTTCGAGATCGCTCCAAAGGACACAGTTCGAGTCGAAGGCATTGAACCCGTCGTTGGTACCGCAGTCTCGTCGGCGATGGCAGCCCAATCGGTGATCTCCTCAAGGGAAGGGACCGTCCGTCCGAACCTTCCTGTAGTGACCAGTGAGTTGTCCCGATATTCTCGAAGCATGCCGGCACGCACTTCCCGCTTAGCCCCGTCGCTCAACGACTGGTAGAACGCCGTGGCCAGCTGAAGCGGCGAAAGACTAAAGCTTGAGTTATTGTGCATAAAGGCACGGTAACGTGCACGCCATTCTCCGACATGATCGTAGGCGCGAACAGAAGATTGGCGGCACCCGTAAAACTCCTGGGACACTCGGTCGGCAAAGCCAGGATCCGGCCACCGACGTCCCACTACAGTCATGAGCGACGTCCAACAATGGGGGCGGACTTCCCGGATCGCGTCCATCATCGTGTCGACGGCCCAGTCGTGTGAAGACTGCCGTCGCTGACTAGATGTCGAACGGTCGAACAAGGTTGCCACCAGCTGGACTACCCGGTCGGTGGTGAATAGGTCGGTAGTCGATATGTCGCACAACAATGACAAATACGACTTTCCAAACGCAGTGAAACGGACCAACCTTTCGGGGTGATCCCCCGACCATAACCCTTCCCGGTCGGGCAATGTCCCTCTCCAACGAGAGCTAATCACCGCCGAGGAAGGGCCGTCCCTGAATCCGCTGTGAGATTCCCCCCCAGGGGTACGAGCAAGGGGGTCAGCGGTATTGCCTGAACGTCCCAAAATTGTGTGCGGGGGGACGTCCAGGGGGACCGATCTCACCGGCAAAAACTCCCCAGCCCGCGCTGCAACTGGTTCAGTGGAGCCAAGCTCCCCGGCCCTCGCTGCAACTGGTTCAGGTGAGCGTTTCAACAATTCGTCCACCGTTTGTTCCAGCTTGCGAACGCGTGCTTCGGAGTCGTGATATCGCGCTTCTGCTTCTTCAAGGCGGCCTTCAAGCGATATGATGACGGAGGCGGCCTGAGGCGGTAGCGGTGGAGACTTGACCGGGTTTCCCCGCAAGGGGTCGTCATCGCGCACTGGCACGGTACTGTCGCCGACGCGCGGCGTGTCGCGTTCTTCGGCCATGGCGATTTCGCGACTCAACGATAGACGATTCCGGGGTGAGCGAGGACGGGAAGGAGGAGGATGGAAAAAAGGATAGGATGGAATGACGCGTTCGTCGTCGGACTCGGTGATAGAGGATGCGAGGGACAGCGACAGCGAAACGTCAGTGGATGGTGAGTTCGGCAACGGAGATGTCGCTGAAGACTCAGGGGTAGACGGCGGGGACGGATGCTCGTCCAGGATGCTAAGCGACGCAGATGTAGTTCGACGGAATTGCGTTGGATGCCGAGACTTGAAAAAAGTGACAGGTCAACGTCCGAGGAGAGGACAATGACTACACGCGAGATAGAGGGCGTTGGATGTGAATCGACGGGTGGCGGCGGCTGTCGATGAAGAAACGATCGAGGAGGGGTATCGACCGAAGATGCTCGAAAGAAATCAAGTATAACGGACTTAATTCCAACGAGAAGGTAAAAGAAGAGGGAGGGTAATGTAAGATATGGAGCTGACCAAGCTGATGGGAAGGTGCTAAAACCAAAAGGAAGGGAATGCTCCAAGCGCTAAGGGAACTTAACCAAATAAAATAGGCCAAAAAGGTTGGCTCAGGGGAAAAGGATTGCTCATGGGAGCACCGGTAAAACCCTGACTTTGCGCCTCAACTAACATACCAACTGCACCAAGCCACTGCACTCGACCTTTGGGGACTTCCTTTGAGTAATGCTGTCATCCTGACAGTTATGGTCGGGGGATCACCCCGAAAGGTTGGTCCGTTTCACTGCGTTTGGAAAGTCGTATTTGTCATTGTTGTGCGACATATCGACTACCGACCTATTCACCACCGACCGGGTAGTCCAGCTGGTGGCAACCTTGTTCGACCGTTCGACATCTAGTCAGCGACGGCAGTCTTCACACGACTGGGCCGTCGACACGATGATGGACGCGATCCGGGAAGTCCGCCCCCATTGTTGGACGTCGCTCATGACTGTAGTGGGACGTCGGTGGCCGGATCCTGGCTTTGCCGACCGAGTGTCCCAGGAGTTTTACGGGTGCCGCCAATCTTCTGTTCGCGCCTACGATCATGTCGGAGAATGGCGTGCACGTTACCGTGCCTTTATGCACAATAACTCAAGCTTTAGTCTTTCGCCGCTTCAGCTGGCCACGGCGTTCTACCAGTCGTTGAGCGACGGGGCTAAGCGGGAAGTGCGTGCCGGCATGCTTCGAGAATATCGGGACAACTCACTGGTCACTACAGGAAGGTTCGGACGGACGGTCCCTTCCCTTGAGGAGATCACCGATTGGGCTGCCATCGCCGACGAGACTGCGGTACCAACGACGGGTTCAATGCCTTCGACTCGAACTGTGTCCTTTGGAGCGATCTCGAAGACTTCCCGCAACATCCCGTCCTCAACAACCGATGACGAGCGCGCTCAGATCCGCCGGGCTCGATGGGTCGATCGCGCTACCAGATGGCAACAGTCGCATTTGTGGAAGGAGCGCCATGCGTGGTTCACGCCCGCGCCGAAGGGAGTACCAGCGAGTATGGCCTGTTTCAACTGCGGTCAGAGTGGTCACTTTTCACAGCATTGTTCCTCCGAGCGCCAATCCCCCACAACCGTCCAGCTCTCGGCAATTGCGGGGGTCGACTTCGACGAGGAGGAATGGTCTTCGGGTTCAGGCATGGCCGAGGACCCCCAGGTGAGATTCCCCCTTTCACTCGAGCCGGATCAGACTCGACCGTTGAGTTCCGTATCCGCCTTAGTGACGCACCGCTCTTGCCCCTCCGCAGACCTTGTTGGACGAGTGAAAGACGTCGTCTTTCCTTCTTGCGAAGCAGGGATTTCATCGAGTAATTTGCAGCCAACCGCGCCGGTAGATGATGCAAACCCTCATCGTTTCAACGATAGTTTGACCGACACTGCGTCCGCCGCGGTGGAAGACGTTTTTTCCTACGCTGATGCCGCGTCGCGTTCGCGTCGCTTTTGGGGGCCGGAAGTGGTGTCGTCTCGCAAGGCGGAAAGGGCTGCTTCGGTGAGCTCCTTCCAAATTCCTGTGCCAGTGGGTGTTTCTCTCCTGGCGTCCGATACGCCCCTGATCGACACCGACAAACCCGACCGACTCATCGAACCAGCCATTGTGCGAGCCCGCAACGTTGTAGCTTGGACGTTGCCTTCCGGAAGGACCTTGCGTTGCTTGATCGACTCGGGGTCAGAGGTGGACTTGGTGGACCAGGAGGCCGTGCGAACCGACACCGGTTTCACGACGGCACGGTTGACTGCACCGTTGCACCTGCGTCTTGGGACTCAGGATAAATCCGACCGATGTGCTATGTTCGCCACTGCTCCGTTTTCGTCCGGTGCCCTCGACCTCGGTTCGCGAGCTTTCTTCATCTGTCGGGTGACTGGATACGATGCCATTTTGGGTTTGCCATTTCTGAAGGACACAGGCATGCTCGTAGGCTGGGGCGCCTTTACGGTTGCGCGATCGGGTCCGTCGCAACCTGTTGCCAAGGATACTTATGAGTGGGATCGAGCGGTCACCGTGGCATCTATCTTCTCCGGTTCCGCCATTGGTTACAACCACCCGGGATTACTTCCCGACGACGAGATCATTGGTCTTGAGCCGCACAACCCATTGCTCGATGTAGTCGACGACCCGACGCTTGAGGATTTGTGTCAGGATGACAGCATTACTCAAAGGAAGTCCCCAAAGGTCGAGTGCAGTGGCTTGGTGCAGTTGGTATGTTAGTTGAGGCGCAAAGTCAGGGTTTTACCGGTGCTCCCATGAGCAATCCTTTTCCCCTGAGCCAACCTTTTTGGCCTATTTTATTTGGTTAAGTTCCCTTAGCGCTTGGAGCATTCCCTTCCTTTTGGTTTTAGCACCTTCCCATCAGCTTGGTCAGCTCCATATCTTACATTACCCTCCCTCTTCTTTTACCTTCTCGTTGGAATTAAGTCCGTTATACTTGATTTCTTTCGAGCATCTTCGGTCGATACCCCTCCTCGATCGTTTCTTCATCGACAGCCGCCGCCACCCGTCGATTCACATCCAACGCCCTCTATCTCGCGTGTAGTCATTGTCCTCTCCTCGGACGTTGACCTGTCACTTTTTTTCAAGTCTCGGCATCCAACGCAATTCCGTCGAACTACATCTGCGTCGCTTAGCATCCTGGACGAGCATCCGTCCCCGCCGTCTACCCCTGAGTCTTCAGCGACATCTCCGTTGCCGAACTCACCATCCACTGACGTTTCGCTGTCGCTGTCCCTCGCATCCTCTATCACCGAGTCCGACGACGAACGCGTCATTCCATCCTATCCTTTTTTCCATCCTCCTCCTTCCCGTCCTCGCTCACCCCGGAATCGTCTATCGTTGAGTCGCGAAATCGCCATGGCCGAAGAACGCGACACGCCGCGCGTCGGCGACAGTACCGTGCCAGTGCGCGATGACGACCCCTTGCGGGGAAACCCGGTCAAGTCTCCACCGCTACCGCCTCAGGCCGCCTCCGTCATCATATCGCTTGAAGGCCGCCTTGAAGAAGCAGAAGCGCGATATCACGACTCCGAAGCACGCGTTCGCAAGCTGGAACAAACGGTGGACGAATTGTTGAAACGCTCACCTGAACCAGTTGCAGCGAGGGCCGGGGAGCTTGGCTCCACTGAACCAGTTGCAGCGCGGGCTGGGGAGTTTTTGCCGGTGAGATCGGTCCCCCTGGACGTCCCCCCGCACACAATTTTGGGACGTTCAGGCAATACCGCTGACCCCCTTGCTCGTACCCCTGGGGGGGAATCTCACAGCGGATTCAGGGACGGCCCTTCCTCGGCGGTGATTAGCTCTCGTTGGAGAGGGACATTGCCCGACCGGGAAGGGTTATGGTCGGGGGATCACCCCGAAAGGTTGGTCCGTTTCACTGCGTTTGGAAAGTCGTATTTGTCATTGTTGTGCGACATATCGACTACCGACCTATTCACCACCGACCGGGTAGTCCAGCTGGTGGCAACCTTGTTCGACCGTTCGACATCTAGTCAGCGACGGCAGTCTTCACACGACTGGGCCGTCGACACGATGATGGACGCGATCCGGGAAGTCCGCCCCCATTGTTGGACGTCGCTCATGACTGTAGTGGGACGTCGGTGGCCGGATCCTGGCTTTGCCGACCGAGTGTCCCAGGAGTTTTACGGGTGCCGCCAATCTTCTGTTCGCGCCTACGATCATGTCGGAGAATGGCGTGCACGTTACCGTGCCTTTATGCACAATAACTCAAGCTTTAGTCTTTCGCCGCTTCAGCTGGCCACGGCGTTCTACCAGTCGTTGAGCGACGGGGCTAAGCGGGAAGTGCGTGCCGGCATGCTTCGAGAATATCGGGACAACTCACTGGTCACTACAGGAAGGTTCGGACGGACGGTCCCTTCCCTTGAGGAGATCACCGATTGGGCTGCCATCGCCGACGAGACTGCGGTACCAACGACGGGTTCAATGCCTTCGACTCGAACTGTGTCCTTTGGAGCGATCTCGAAGACTTCCCGCAACATCCCGTCCTCAACAACCGATGACGAGCGCGCTCAGATCCGCCGGGCTCGATGGGTCGATCGCGCTACCAGATGGCAACAGTCGCATTTGTGGAAGGAGCGCCATGCGTGGTTCACGCCCGCGCCGAAGGGAGTACCAGCGAGTATGGCCTGTTTCAACTGCGGTCAGAGTGGTCACTTTTCACAGCATTGTTCCTCCGAGCGCCAATCCCCCACAACCGTCCAGCTCTCGGCAATTGCGGGGGTCGACTTCGACGAGGAGGAATGGTCTTCGGGTTCAGGCATGGCCGAGGACCCCCAGGTGAGATTCCCCCTTTCACTCGAGCCGGATCAGACTCGACCGTTGAGTTCCGTATCCGCCTTAGTGACGCACCGCTCTTGCCCCTCCGCAGACCTTGTTGGACGAGTGAAAGACGTCGTCTTTCCTTCTTGCGAAGCAGGGATTTCATCGAGTAATTTGCAGCCAACCGCGCCGGTAGATGATGCAAATCCTCATCGTTTCAACGATAGTTTGACCGACACTGCGTCCGCCGCGGTGGAAGACGTTTTTTCCTACGCTGATGCCGCGTCGCGTTCGCGTCGCTTTTGGGGGCCGGAAGTGGTGTCGTCTCGCAAGGCGGAAAGGGCTGCTTCGGTGAGCTCCTTCCAAATTCCTGTGCCAGTGGGTGTTTCTCTCCTGGCGTCCGATACGCCCCTGATCGACACCGACAAACCCGACCGACTCATCGAACCAGCCATTGTGCGAGCCCGCAACGTTGTAGCTTGGACGTTGCCTTCCGGAAGGACCTTGCGTTGCTTGATCGACTCGGGGTCAGAGGTGGACTTGGTGGACCAGGAGGCCGTGCGAACCGACACCGGTTTCACGACGGCACGGTTGACTGCACCGTTGCACCTGCGTCTTGGGACTCAGGATAAATCCGACCGATGTGCTATGTTCGCCACTGCTCCGTTTTCGTCCGGTGCCCTCGACCTCGGTTCGCGAGCTTTCTTCATCTGTCGGGTGACTGGATACGATGCCATTTTGGGTTTGCCATTTCTGAAGGACACAGGCATGCTCGTAGGCTGGGGCGCCTTTACGGTTGCGCGATCGGGTCCGTCGCAACCTGTTGCCAAGGATACTTATGAGTGGGATCGAGCGGTCACCGTGGCATCTATCTTCTCCGGTTCCGCCATTGGTTACAACCACCCGGGATTACTTCCCGACGACGAGATCATTGGTCTTGAGCCGCACAACCCATTGCTCGATGTAGTCGACGACCCGACGCTTGAGGATTTGTCTGAGTCCGAAGCACGAACACGATTGGCTGCCTTACTCGAGACCTACTCTGATGTGTTCGTAGATTCGTTACCAATGGAGCGACTCCCACCATATCGGCCGGTCAACCACGAAATTCCGTTGATTAATCCCACCGAGAAGGTCAAACCTAAGGTGTATCCCCTCGCCGACAAGTATCGCACCCAGTGGGCGGAACATTCAGCTAAGTACACTCGCGGTCGCTTCTGGGTGTCGGGCCCAATCGACTCTGCGGCTCCGGTCTTTGCCATTCCAAAGAAGAATTCCCAAACGGCCCGCTTTGTGCTCGACCTCCGGGCGCGTAACAGCAACACCGCCAAGCGTTTTTCGCCCATTCCCGACATGACTAGTGTCCGCTACGAGGTTGCACGCTCGCGTTACCGGTCCAAATTTGATGTGGCCGCAGCGTTCGAGCAGGTGCGGATTGTACCGGAGCACGTCGACCGCACGGGTTTTGCCACGGTGACGGGCACATATACCTCTCGGGTCATGCAGTTTGGGGACACCAATGCACCCAACACGTTGAACCTGTTGACATCGACCATGTTCCAGCCATGTCTTTCGTTCGCAAAGATCTTTTTTGACGATGTCCACGTTCACTCCGATACACGACGCGCGCATTTGAGACACATCGAGATCCTGCTGATGACACTACGACATTATCGATTCTACTTAGGAGCCAGTAAATCTGAGTGGTTTTCCAAATCGTTGGACTCGTTGGGTGCCATCATTTCCGACGACGGCATCAAGGTTGATCCCCTCAAGTGGGAACGTGTCCGCCAATGGCCGACGCCGCGTAACAAGACCGATGTCCAACGTTTTTTAGGCACAATCAACTGGATGCGGGATCACCTGCCGCATTTGTCGGGTACCTTGGAGCCGGTTACGGCGTTGTTAGCGCAGGCGACATCGTGGCGTTGGAATGAGCGCGAGCAGCAGGCCTTCGATGACGCCAAAAACCTGGTACCTGCAACACTGCGACCAATCGACGGTGCCAAGGTCACTTCTGGCGAGCACAAGATCTACCTGTTTACCGATGCCAGTCGTGTTGGCATTGGAGCCTGCTTGGCTTCGGGTCCTACCCGGGTGCAGGCGGTTCCCACCCGTTTCTTTTCGGCTAAGTTCAATGGCGCTCAGCTCAACTATCACATCACTGATAAGGAGTTCTTAGCCGTAGTTTCGGCGTGTCAGGCCTTCGAACAGCACTTGATCGGTTACCCCTTTGTCATTGTCACCGACCATCAAGCCCTTCGCACCCTCAAAACCCAGAGACTTCGCCAGACGCCCCGGCACATACGCATGTGTTTGGAACTCAGTCGTTTTGATTTCGAATTTGAATTCATCGAGGGCAAGAAGAATTCCATTGCCGATTCGTTGTCGCGTCTATGGGAGGTCCAGCAAGGTTCGCAGGAGGATCAGGTCAAGGAAAAGGAGTTGGAGGATTTGTTCTTTGATGGAGAACGCCACGAGATCACTACACCCGGTGAGAGCCTCTTCGAGGAACGTCCTTACACTCCATTGTCAAACGATCGGTTGCCTCCTGTTGATGTTGCCACCGGGCCCCCGCGTCACGGCTGCGAAACAGGCTCTCCCGGACTCTACGCGCTCATGGAGGAATTGGGGAACAAGGACGTCGAGGGAAAGGACTTAGGGAATTGGTTCTTGAAGGAAGAATGCTACGAGCTCATTACACCCGGTGAGAGCCTCCCCGAGGAACGTCCTTACACTTCACCGTCGCCCGACCGGTTGCCTCCTGTTGATGTTGCCTTCGGGCTCGGGCGTGACCAATGCGAAGCAGGCCCTTCTGGATGCCACCTCGTCGTCGAGAATATCATGGATACCGACAACCCGTATGCAGGCCCGCTCGTGTCTCCTTTGGAACCCAGCACCAACACCCGAGTACACGCAGTCGGCGCAACTCCAGAGGACGACATTCCTTTACCGGTCGATCCCAACGCCGATGAACTCGATTTGTTGGGATCAGCACATGTCGAGCCCACCAACGCCCCTGTAATCCATAGGCCCCCGGTACCACTGCCCCAACCCTTCATCGACGCCGTCATCCAAGCGTACGCCACCGATTCCCAGGCTCAAGTTATCGTCACCGACCCGCTTTCGTGGCCTATGTTTCGGGTGACTGAGGAAGGGAAGATCTTGCGTGCACATCCCGATGAGTCCTTTTCGCTGTTTGTGCCTAGGGGTCAGGCTACCGGTGTCCTCGACTCCGAGAAGATTCCCTCGCTACGCGAGCTCGTGCTTTCGGAGGTGCATAGGAGCGTGGGACATGCAGCGCATCGCATCACCTTGGCCGCTTTACGCCCTTTGTATTGGTGGTCGTCCATGTCGGTCGATTGCGCCGACTTCTGCCGTTCATGCGAAGACTGTGCCCGGGGCAAGGCGTCCACTCAAGTGCCTTATGGTCGATTGCATCCGTTGCCAATCCCTTCCGGTCCTTGGGAACAAGTGGCCATCGACTTCATGACAGGGTTGCCTCCGGTCGAGTTCGAAGGATTGATGGTCGCTCAAATCATGGTGGTCACTGACACTTGGGGAAAGATGGTCCACTTGATTCCGCTTCCAGCCGACGCCGATTCCGAGCTCGTTGCCGACAAGTATTATGCTACCATCTTTCGACTGCATGGGACGCCTTCAGCCATCGTTTCGGACCGCGATCCCAAGTTCACCTCGCAGTTTTGGCGGGCATTGCAAGCAAAGGTCGGCACTGTCTTGCGGATGTCCACCGCCGCACACCCTGAGACGGATGGATCGAGCGAGAACCGAATCAAGATGGTCACCCAAACCTTGAGGATCATGGTATCGTCTAATCACGAGGCGTGGGCATTTCGTCTTGTGGAAGCTGAGTTTGCTCTTAACTCTTCTGTTGCGGTGTCCACGTCTCTGTCGGCTTTCGAGGCGACGTACGGATACCTCCCGCGACGTTGGCCCACCGAGTCATGGTCGGTCTCGGATGTTCCTCGTGCAGAAGCGTTCGCACGGATCCGACAGCTCCGTAATGTCGAGGTGACCGACGCCATCATTGGGACGCGACTTAGCCAAGCCCATCAGGCAAATAAACGCCGACGTCCGGACGATCCGGTCTTTCACACTGGCAGCTTGGTTTACCTTTCGACAAAGAACCTTGCAGTTCCTGAAGGGATGAAGTCAAAGTTGTTACCGCGTTACATTGGACCGTTCCGCATCCAAGCGGCCATCCCGGCTACGTCCAGTTACGATCTCGTCCTTCCCCCCGGGATGTCGCGCGTTCACAATCGTTTCCATGCGCGACTCCTTCGCCCATACATGGACAACGATGCTGAAAGATTCCCTGGACGTGATCCCACAGTACTCTTTGTTGACGACGTAGCAGATGCGACTGCCGACGCTGCAACTCCGGAGCGGATCGTCCGAGATCGCCGAAATGCTCGGGGCCTTCGTTCTTTCTTGGTTCGATGGGTCGATCACAGCGACACCGACGATACTTGGGTGAAGGAGCAGTCCCTGCGATCCGACTACCCATCTGTTCTGGACGAATACCTGGCGCGCTTGGACCGCACAAATCGCCGACTTGCGGATCGGTAGACTTCCTTTTGGGGGGACAGTGTCAGGATGACAGCATTACTCAAAGGAAGTCCCCAAAGGTCGAGTGCAGTGGCTTGGTGCAGTTGGTATGTTAGTTGAGGCGCAAAGTCAGGGTTTTACCGGTGCTCCCATGAGCAATCCTTTTCCCCTGAGCCAACCTTTTTGGCCTATTTTATTTGGTTAAGTTCCCTTAGCGCTTGGAGCATTCCCTTCCTTTTGGTTTTAGCACCTTCCCATCAGCTTGGTCAGCTCCATATCTTACATTACCCTCCCTCTTCTTTTACCTTCTCGTTGGAATTAAGTCCGTTATACTTGATTTCTTTCGAGCATCTTCGGTCGATACCCCTCCTCGATCGTTTCTTCATCGACAGCCGCCGCCACCCGTCGATTCACATCCAACGCCCTCTATCTCGCGTGTAGTCATTGTCCTCTCCTCGGACGTTGACCTGTCACTAGTGAAAGGTAGCAGTGCACAATCTACCACTAACCCACAGCCCTGGATTAAAGGCAAGTATACTACCGGTGGGAGGTAGTGCTCATTGTGCCTATGTATGCCCTCAAGCCAGCCAGGGTGGGGTACTCTGGTATTTCCAGTCCACCTAGGGCTTATTCACCAGCAGTGCTGGGTGTAAGGGGAAGATTTATCCTTACACTCACCCCCCCTAGAGAAGACCTCTCCTCTCTAAGGCCTGTAGGTATGGGCCTACAGTGCTGGTGCCAGCTGGCTGGGTCTTCTAACATAGAGGCCAAAACCACTTCCCTTGTAAAGCAGGTTTTTTGCCCGGTAATCCTCTCCCATTAGGAAGGGGAGCTCAGTATCGAATTAATAAGGACTGAGGGGTTAATCCGGTCAGGATTTGTAAGGGGGAATTAGGAATGTTTTTGCCTGCCCACCCGGAAGGCAAAATCAATTTCCTGACCTGACAAGGGATTGAACCCAGGATTTCCGGATGTTTACCGGTAGTATAGTGAAAGGTAGCAGTGCACAATCTACCACTAACCCACAGCCCTGGATTAAAGGCAAGTATACTACCGGTGGGAGGTAGTGCTCATTGTGCCTATGTATGCCCTCAAGCCAGCCAGGGTGGGGTACTCTGGTATTTCCAGTCCACCTAGGGCTTATTCACCAGCAGTGCTGGGTGTAAGGGGAAGATTTATCCTTACAATTTGTCTGAGTCCGAAGCACGAACACGATTGGCTGCCTTACTCGAGACCTACTCTGATGTGTTCGTAGATTCGTTACCAATGGAGCGACTCCCACCATATCGGCCGGTCAACCACGAAATTCCGTTGATTAATCCCACCGAGAAGGTCAAACCTAAGGTGTATCCCCTCGCCGACAAGTATCGCACCCAGTGGGCGGAACATTCAGCTAAGTACACTCGCGGTCGCTTCTGGGTGTCGGGCCCAATCGACTCTGCGGCTCCGGTCTTTGCCATTCCAAAGAAGAATTCCCAAACGGCCCGCTTTGTGCTCGACCTCCGGGCGCGTAACAGCAACACCGCCAAGCGTTTTTCGCCCATTCCCGACATGACTAGTGTCCGCTACGAGGTTGCACGCTCGCGTTACCGGTCCAAATTTGATGTGGCCGCAGCGTTCGAGCAGGTGCGGATTGTACCGGAGCACGTCGACCGCACGGGTTTTGCCACGGTGACGGGCACATATACCTCTCGGGTCATGCAGTTTGGGGACACCAATGCACCCAACACGTTGAACCTGTTGACATCGACCATGTTCCAGCCATGTCTTTCGTTCGCAAAGATCTTTTTTGACGATGTCCACGTTCACTCCGATACACGACGCGCGCATTTGAGACACATCGAGATCCTGCTGATGACACTACGACATTATCGATTCTACTTAGGAGCCAGTAAATCTGAGTGGTTTTCCAAATCGTTGGACTCGTTGGGTGCCATCATTTCCGACGACGGCATCAAGGTTGATCCCCTCAAGTGGGAACGTGTCCGCCAATGGCCGACGCCGCGTAACAAGACCGATGTCCAACGTTTTTTAGGCACAATCAACTGGATGCGGGATCACCTGCCGCATTTGTCGGGTACCTTGGAGCCGGTTACGGCGTTGTTAGCGCAGGCGACATCGTGGCGTTGGAATGAGCGCGAGCAGCAGGCCTTCGATGACGCCAAAAACCTGGTACCTGCAACACTGCGACCAATCGACGGTGCCAAGGTCACTTCTGGCGAGCACAAGATCTACCTGTTTACCGATGCCAGTCGTGTTGGCATTGGAGCCTGCTTGGCTTCGGGTCCTACCCGGGTGCAGGCGGTTCCCACCCGTTTCTTTTCGGCTAAGTTCAATGGCGCTCAGCTCAACTATCACATCACTGATAAGGAGTTCTTAGCCGTAGTTTCGGCGTGTCAGGCCTTCGAACAGCACTTGATCGGTTACCCCTTTGTCATTGTCACCGACCATCAAGCCCTTCGCACCCTCAAAACCCAGAGACTTCGCCAGACGCCCCGGCACATACGCATGTGTTTGGAACTCAGTCGTTTTGATTTCGAATTTGAATTCATCGAGGGCAAGAAGAATTCCATTGCCGATTCGTTGTCGCGTCTATGGGAGGTCCAGCAAGGTTCGCAGGAGGATCAGGTCAAGGAAAAGGAGTTGGAGGATTTGTTCTTTGATGGAGAACGCCACGAGATCACTACACCCGGTGAGAGCCTTTTCGAGGAACGCTCTCCCGGACTCTACGCGCTCATGGAGGAATTGGGGAACAAGGACGTCGAGGGAAAGGACTTAGGGAATTGGTTCTTGAAGGAAGAATGCTACGAGCTCATTACACCCGGTGAGAGCCTCCCCGAGGAACGTCCTTACACTTCACCGTCGCCCGACCGGTTGCCTCCTGTTGATGTTGCCTTCGGGCTCGGGCGTGACCAATGCGAAGCAGGCCCTTCTGGATGCCACCTCGTCGTCGAGAATATCATGGATACCGACAACCCGTATGCAGGCCCGCTCGTGTCTCCTTTGGAACCCAGCACCAACACCCGAGTACACGCAGTCGGCGCAACTCCAGAGGACGACATTCCTTTACCGGTCGATCCCAACGCCGATGAACTCGATTTGTTGGGATCAGCACATGTCGAGCCCACCAACGCCCCTGTAATCCATAGGCCCCCGGTACCACTGCCCCAACCCTTCATCGACGCCGTCATCCAAGCGTACGCCACCGATTCCCAGGCTCAAGTTATCGTCACCGACCCGCTTTCGTGGCCTATGTTTCGGGTGACTGAGGAAGGGAAGATCTTGCGTGCACATCCCGATGAGTCCTTTTCGCTGTTTGTGCCTAGGGGTCAGGCTACCGGTGTCCTCGACTCCGAGAAGATTCCCTCGCTACGCGAGCTCGTGCTTTCGGAGGTGCATAGGAGCGTAGGACATGCAGCGCATCGCATCACCTTGGCCGCTTTACGCCCTTTGTATTGGTGGTCGTCCATGTCGGTCGATTGCGCCGACTTCTGCCGTTCATGCGAAGACTGTGCCCGGGGCAAGGCGTCCACTCAAGTGCCTTATGGTCGATTGCATCCGTTGCCAATCCCTTCCGGTCCTTGGGAACAAGTGGCCATCGACTTCATGACAGGGTTGCCTCCGGTCGAGTTCGAAGGATTGATGGTCGCTCAAATCATGGTGGTCACTGACACTTGGGGAAAGATGGTCCACTTGATTCCGCTTCCAGCCGACGCCGATTCCGAGCTCGTTGCCGACAAGTATTATGCTACCATCTTTCGACTGCATGGGACGCCTTCAGCCATCGTTTCGGACCGCGATCCCAAGTTCACCTCGCAGTTTTGGCGGGCATTGCAAGCAAAGGTCGGCACTGTCTTGCGGATGTCCACCGCCGCACACCCTGAGACGGATGGATCGAGCGAGAACCGAATCAAGATGGTCACCCAAACCTTGAGGATCATGGTATCGTCTAATCACGAGGCTTGGGCATTTCGTCTTGTGGAAGCTGAGTTTGCTCTTAACTCTTCTGTTGCGGTGTCCACGTCTCTGTCGGCTTTCGAGGCGACGTACGGATACCTCCCGCGACGTTGGCCCACCGAGTCATGGTCGGTCTCGGATGTTCCTCGTGCAGAAGCGTTCGCACGGATCCGACAGCTCCGTAATGTCGAGGTGACCGACGCCATCATTGGGACGCGACTTAGCCAAGCCCATCAGGCAAATAAACGCCGACGTCCGGACGATCCGGCCTTTCACACTGGCAGCTTGGTTTACCTTTCGACAAAGAACCTTGCAGTTCCTGAAGGGATGAAGTCAAAGTTGTTACCGCGTTACATTGGACCGTTCCGCATCCAAGCGGCCATCCCGGCTACGTCCAGTTACGATCTCGTCCTTCCCCCCGGGATGTCGCGCGTTCACAATCGTTTCCATGCGCGACTCCTTCGCCCATACATGGACAACGATGCTGAAAGATTCCCTGGACGTGATCCCACAGTACTCTTTGTTGACGACGTAGCAGATGCGACTGCCGACGCTGCAACTCCGGAGCGGATCGTCCGAGATCGCCGAAATGCTCGGGGCCTTCGTTCTTTCTTGGTTCGATGGGTCGATCACAGCGACACCGACGATACTTGGGTGAAGGAGCAGTCCCTGCGATCCGACTACCCATCTGTTCTGGACGAATACCTGGCGCGCTTGGACCGCACAAATCGCCGACTTGCGGATCGGTAGACTTCCTTTTGGGGGGGACAGTGTCAGGATGACAGCATTACTCAAAGGAAGTCCCCAAAGGTCGAGTGCAGTGGCTTGGTGCAGTTGGTATGTTAGTTGAGGCGCAAAGTCAGGGTTTTACCGGTGCTCCCATGAGCAATCCTTTTCCCCTGAGCCAACCTTTTTGGCCTATTTTATTTGGTTAAGTTCCCTTAGCGCTTGGAGCATTCCCTTCCCTTTGGTTTTAGCACCTTCCCATCAGCTTGGTCAGCTCCATATCTTACATTACCCTCCCTCTTCTTTTACCTTCTCGTTGGAATTAAGTCCGTTATACTTGATTTCTTTCGAGCATCTTCGGTCGATACCCCTCCTCGATCGTTTCTTCATCGACAGCCGCCGCCACCCGTCGATTCACATCCAACGCCCTCTATCTCGCGTGTAGTCATTGTCCTCTCCTCGGACGTTGACCTGTCAGTGAGCTCGGGAAGCTCGCGCTGGCTCCGCTGCTCGTCCGTGAATGTCAGTCGGAAGCTTTCGAGGCAGGGTGGAACCATGGCAAGGACGTGAGTGGCAAGCACGTCGTTGAGTGACGTCTTGGCATCGCGGATTTCTTGTACGACCGACATATATTCGCGTAGCCAAGTGTCGTATGCTTCGACAGAAGCGGGCATATTCTTGAAATCCCAAAGTCGGGCGAATAGTTCAAGGGTGCGCGTGGCATCGTCGGGTGCAAAACGAGCCTTGAGAGTCGCAAAGATGCGAGGGGCGGACAGCTCGTCGCTGGGGATGGTGTCGAGGGTTGCTGATACGTCTGCGGAGTCGATAGAGCCAACAATGATCTCGCGGGCCACGTCGTCACGTACGGCAAGCTGATCGGTCGTCCAGGTAGCGGGGACGACACCATCGAGGACGTAGCCACGAAGCTGGTTCGGAAGCGCCAGACGGAGTTGGCGCAACCAATTTGTGAAAGACTTCGGTCCGTCAAGGCGAGCGTGTTTAGGGAACACAACTTTGGATGCGGCTGTGGCGTTGGCATGCGTGGCGGTAACGGCCGGGGCCGTGGTGGGCTGTGAGGCCTGCAGGGCGGCGAGCTGTGCCTGTAGAGTGGCGATTTGCTCGCTGATCGAGGATTCAGGGAAACTGGGATCCCTGAGAGGCGAGGGTGGGGCGGGGGAGCTGTCCATGTTGCGATGGACGTGTGCGGTTCGAGTGGCTGGGCTCGAAAAGACGCAAATGGCGGTGGTAGCTCGTGGGCTCGTAACCTATTCGATCAACTCTACTACGTCAGCGATGTAGTTATAGCCAAGAGTGATGAATCAATTACAACATACCTATTCGATCAACTCTACTACGTCAGCGATGTAGTTATAGCCAAGAGTGATGAATAGGAAGCTAACAGCAAAAGGAGCAGCGCGCCCAAGTTCTCAGCCAGCGAGCCTCAGGCCTGAGCCAGTGGGCCAGGCTCGTCCCGCGCACCTAAGTCCTGAGGTACCGAGTGGAGAGTGGATTCCTCACACTAGCCCGCCCCCCTGCACTGGGGACTTAGACGCGCGCGACTGATTCAATGGGCCGGCGCGCATCCGCTAAGCCGCCCCCCGCTAGGCCGCCCCCCTGCGGTGGGTACTTAGGCGCGCACGACTGCCTGAGTGCGCCGGCGTTTCCACCCGCGACTGGGCCTATCCCAGCGCGGCCCCTCTCTTTCTGTTTCTTAGCTTCCTTCTCATCACTTCTGTTCAACTCTCAACCCCTCCTGACAGTAGTGGTGATCGACTCATAGGTTATAAGCCCATCGAGCTACCGCTGGCATGGACACGTCGTCACCCCCACCGACGGGTGTCAACCCTCCGATTCCCGCCGACCAGCTCGCTGCACTTACATCGCTGCTGTCGGGTCTCACCGCTGCCGTTTCTGGCACTGCCACACCCACCACGACGTCCGGCACCACTCGCACCGTCTTTCCAAAGCACGCACGCTTGGATGGTGCAAAGACCTTTGCGAATTGGACACGCCAACTTCGCCTTTCCCTAGCGGACGACATCCGCTCGTACGTCCTCGACGGCATCGTGCCCGACGACTGGACCCCTTCGCAACGCTCCGCTCGCGACGTCGTGGCTCGCGAGATCCTGGCGAACTCAATTGACTCGGCCGAAGTCTCGGCAGTCCTTGACAAGATCCCCACAGCCGACCTAACAGCGCCCAAAATCTACTCGACGCTGAAATCGCGCTACGCCCCTGACGACGCCACTCGTACGCTTGAGCTCTTTTCGCGACTCTGGGGTTTCCGTCCCATGCCCGGCACGGTTAGCGAATTCGACGGGTGGATCATGGAGTTCAAAGCCGTAGCGCAAGAGATCATTGACACAAAGACGACTATCAATGATGTTCTCGCCACACTCCTCCTTGCGATTGCCCACCCCTCCCTCGAGAGTTTCAAGGCGTCATTCACCGATGAACAGCGCACACACCGAACTCTCCCCGACATCGACTCGCTCGCCGACCGCATGCGAGTCCAACTCCGGTCCAACAATATCCCCGGCACTCAATCGGCCCTTCTTGCTTCGTCGTCGTCACGTCCTACCCGTTCCAAGTGTCTCGCCTGTCGCAGCCCTTTGCACCGAGTCGCGGAGTGCCCCACGAGGGCGCAACACCCGCCGCCAGGACCCTGTCGTACCTGCAAGAAGAAGGACCACTGGTCCCTCGACTGCAAGAAGACCATCGAGGACGGCAAAAACCACAACACCGCCACCTCGACCGTCGACTCGCAACACCATGTCGGATGTCTCGCCACCGGTCTTCTCGCTCGTCGTCGCCAACTTCGCAACAACTCCTTCGTCGTCGACTCGGGTGCCACTTCGCACATGGTCTCGGACAAGTCGCTGTTCACGACCTATCGCCACATCGCTCCTACGAAGATTGGTGGTATTGCAGGGGGTATCAATGCTATCGGAACGGGAAACATCGCCTTCGTTGCCGCCTCGGGTCATCCGGTCACGCTCATCGACGTGCTGCACACTCCGAGCCTGCCCGTCAACCTTCTCTCGGTCTCACGCCTCTGCGACACCGACAATGTCCGTGTCGCTTTCACGAAACATGGCATACACATTGACAAAGACGGCAACGACGTCGCTGAAGGCGCAAGGCTCGACGAAGGGCTCTACTTGCTGGACGCTGATCATTCCAAATGTCAGCATCTTGCTCTCCTTTCTCGCTCACAGTTTTCCGTGCCCCTGCTGACTCTCCACCGCTGCCTCGGCCATCTCGCACCGTCATCCATACAGAAGATGGTTGCCGCTGGTTTGCTGGAGGGTCTCGGGGCCGGATATAGTGACGAAGAGGTAGAGAAGTTTGTCTGCAATGCCTGCCTTAGTGCAAAGGGTCATCGTCTTCCTTTTCCCGATTCGGACTCGCACTCCTCGGAGAGACTCGGCCTTGTACACAGCGATGTGCTTTCCCTCCCCGAACGGTCCTTGACTGGCAAACGGTACCTTGTTACGTTCCTCGACGATTACTCCCGCAAACTCTGGGCCTATGCGATCGGACATAAAAGCGAAGTGTTCGGCATGTTCAAGACTTGGCTAGCCGAGGTCGAGCTTGAAACGGGTGCGACACTGAAGATCCTCCGAACCGACAACGGTGGCGAATATTGCTCGAGAGCGTTCACGGAGTTCTGCAAGGCACACGGCACACGTCGACAATACTCTATCCCACGCACGCCTCAACAAAATGGTCGTGCAGAGCGGGTGAATCGTTCCATTGTCGAAGGCGTTCTTGCACTTCTTGCGGACGCACATTTACCCAAGACATTCTGGGAAGAGGCCGCAGCTTATTTCGTCTACTGCAAGAACCTGTGTCAACACTCGGCCCTGGACAAGGCAACACCGAACTCCGTTTGGCAGGGCGACCGCACCAACGCCTCGGCGCTTCACCCGTTTGGCTGCACAGCTTGGCTCACGGTCGCGCCCGAACTTCGCTCCAAACTCGACCCGAAAGCGGTTTGCGTTCTCTTCACCGGCTACGACCTGGCTTCGAAAGCCTTCCGTTTCTACGACACTACGACGAGGAAGATTATACTTGGCAGAAATGCCACGTTCCTCGACACCGAGTTCCCCGGGCTACACGACGACCCCACCGAGCAAGACGATAACACGCACTTCACCAGCGCTCCCATCGCCGAACTTCCTGTGAAGAGTCCACTCTCAGCTCGACAGGGGCGCCTCGGTCGTCGCGCGCGCCCGCTAGCCCGCCCCCCTGCACTGGGGACTTAGACGCGCGCGACTGATTCAATGGGCCGGCGCGCATCCGCTAAGCCGCCCCCCGCTAGGCCGCCCCCCTGCGGTGGGTACTTAGGCGCGCACGACTGCCTGAGTGCGCCGGCGTTTCCACCCGCGACTGGGCCTATCCCAGCGCGGCCCCTCTCTTTCTGTTTCTTAGCTTCCTTCTCATCACTTCTGTTCAACTCTCAACCCCTCCTGACAGTAGTGGTGATCGTCTCATAGGTACGCTGAAATAGATCACTTCTGTTCAACTCTCAACCCCTCCTGACAGTAGTGGTGATCGTCTCATAGGTTATAAGCCCATCGACCTACCGCTGGCATGGACACGTCGTCACCCCCACCGACGGGTGTCAACCCTCCGATTCCCGCTGTCAGGATGACAGCATTACTCAAAGGAAGTCCCCAAAGGTCGAGTGCAGTGGCTTGGTGCAGTTGGTATGTTAGTTGAGGCGCAAAGTCAGGGTTTTACCGGTGCTCCCATGAGCAATCCTTTTCCCCTGAGCCAACCTTTTTGGCCTATTTTATTTGGTTAAGTTCCCTTAGCGCTTGGAGCATTCCCTTCCCTTTGGTTTTAGCACCTTCCCATCAGCTTGGTCAGCTCCATATCTTACATTACCCTCCCTCTTCTTTTACCTTCTCGTTGGAATTAAGTCCGTTATACTTGATTTCTTTCGAGCATCTTCGGTCGATACCCCTCCTCGATCGTTTCTTCATCGACAGCCGCCGCCACCCGTCGATTCACATCCAACGCCCTCTATCTCGCGTGTAGTCATTGTCCTCTCCTCGGACGTTGACCTGTCACTTTTTTCAAGTCTCGGCATCCAACGCAATTCCGTCGAACTACATCTGCGTCGCTTAGCATCCTGGACGAGCATCCGTCCCCGCCGTCTACCCCTGAGTCTTCAGCGACATCTCCGTTGCCGAACTCACCATCCACTGACGTTTCGCTGTCGCTGTCCCTCGCATCCTCTATCACCGAGTCCGACGACGAACGCGTCATTCCATCCTATCCTTTTTTCCATCCTCCTCCTTCCCGTCCTCGCTCACCCCGGAATCGTCTATCGTTGAGTCGCGAAATCGCCATGGCCGAAGAACGCGACACGCCGCGCGTCGGCGACAGTACCGTGCCAGTGCGCGATGACGACCCCTTGCGGGGAAACCCGGTCAAGTCTCCACCGCTACCGCCTCAGGCCGCCTCCGTCATCATCTCGCTTGAAGGCCGCCTTGAAGAAGCAGAAGCGCGATATCACGACTCCGAAGCACGCGTTCGCAAGCTGGAACAAACGGTGGACGAATTGTTGAAACGCTCACCTGAACCAGTTGCAGCGAGGGCCGGGGAGCTTGGCTCCACTGAACCAGTTGCAGCGCGGGCTGGGGAGTTTTTGCCGGTGAGATCGGTCCCCCTGGACGTCCCCCCGCACACAATTTTGGGACGTTCAGGCAATACCGCTGACCCCCTTGCTCGTACCCCTGGGGGGGAATCTCACAGCGGATTCAGGGACGGCCCTTCCTCGGCGGTGATTAGCTCTCGTTGGAGAGGGACATTGCCCGACCGGGAAGGGTTATGGTCGGGGGATCACCCCGAAAGGTTGGTCCGTTTCACTGCGTTTGGAAAGTCGTATTTGTCATTGTTGTGCGACATATCGACTACCGACCTATTCACCACCGACCGGGTAGTCCAGCTGGTGGCAACCTTGTTCGACCGTTCGACATCTAGTCAGCGACGGCAGTCTTCACACGACTGGGCCGTCGACACGATGATGGACGCGATCCGGGAAGTCCGCCCCCATTGTTGGACGTCGCTCATGACTGTAGTGGGACGTCGGTGGCCGGATCCTGGCTTTGCCGACCGAGTGTCCCAGGAGTTTTACGGGTGCCGCCAATCTTCTGTTCGCGCCTACGATCATGTCGGAGAATGGCGTGCATGTTACCGTGCCTTTATGCACAATAACTCAAGCTTTAGTCTTTCGCCGCTTCAGCTGGCCACGGCGTTCTACCAGTCGTTGAGCGACGGGGCTAAGCGGGAAGTGCGTGCCGGCATGCTTCGAGAATATCGGGACAACTCACTGGTCACTACAGGAAGGTTCGGACGGACGGTCCCTTCCCTTGAGGAGATCACCGATTGGGCTGCCATCGCCGACGAGACTGCGGTACCAACGACGGGTTCAATGCCTTCGACTCGAACTGTGTCCTTTGGAGCGATCTCGAAGACTTCCCGCAACATCCCGTCCTCAACAACCGATGACGAGCGCGCTCAGATCCGCCGGGCTCGATGGGTCGATCGCGCTACCAGATGGCAACAGTCGCATTTGTGGAAGGAGCGCCATGCGTGGTTCACGCCCGCGCCGAAGGGAGTACCAGCGAGTATGGCCTGTTTCAACTGCGGTCAGAGTGGTCACTTTTCACAGCATTGTTCCTCCGAGCGCCAATCCCCCACAACCGTCCAGCTCTCGGCAATTGCGGGGGTCGACTTCGACGAGGAGGAATGGTCTTCGGGTTCAGGCATGGCCGAGGACCCCCAGGTGAGATTCCCCCTTTCACTCGAGCCGGATCAGACTCGACCGTTGAGTTCCGTATCCGCCTTAGTGACGCACCGCTCTTGCCCCTCCGCAGACCTTGTTGGACGAGTGAAAGACGTCGTCTTTCCTTCTTGCGAAGCAGGGATTTCATCGAGTAATTTGCAGCCAACCGCGCCGGTAGATGATGCAAACCCTCATCGTTTCAACGATAGTTTGACCGACACTGCGTCCGCCGCGGTGGAAGACGTTTTTTCCTACGCTGATGCCGCGTCGCGTTCGCGTCGCTTTTGGGGGCCGGAAGTGGTGTCGTCTCGCAAGGCGGAAAGGGCTGCTTCGGTGAGCTCCTTCCAAATTCCTGTGCCAGTGGGTGTTTCTCTCCTGGCGTCCGATACGCCCCTGATCGACACCGACAAACCCGACCGACTCATCGAACCAGCCATTGTGCGAGCCCGCAACGTTGTAGCTTGGACGTTGCCTTCCGGAAGGACCTTGCGTTGCTTGATCGACTCGGGGTCAGAGGTGGACTTGGTGGACCAGGAGGCCGTGCGAACCGACACCGGTTTCACGACGGCACGGTTGACTGCACCGTTGCACCTGCGTCTTGGGACTCAGGATAAATCCGACCGATGTGCTATGTTCGCCACTGCTCCGTTTTCGTCCGGTGCCCTCGACCTCGGTTCGCGAGCTTTCTTCATCTGTCGGGTGACTGGATACGATGCCATTTTGGGTTTGCCATTTCTGAAGGACACAGGCATGCTCGTAGGCTGGGGCGCCTTTACGGTTGCGCGATCGGGTCCGTCGCAACCTGTTGCCAAGGATACTTATGAGTGGGATCGAGCGGTCACCGTGGCATCTATCTTCTCCGGTTCCGCCATTGGTTACAACCACCCGGGATTACTTCCCGACGACGAGATCATTGGTCTTGAGCCGCACAACCCATTGCTCGATGTAGTCGACGACCCGACGCTTGAGGATTTGTCTGAGTCCGAAGCACGAACACGATTGGCTGCCTTACTCGAGACCTACTCTGATGTGTTCGTAGATTCGTTACCAATGGAGCGACTCCCACCATATCGGCCGGTCAACCACGAAATTCCGTTGATTAATCCCACCGAGAAGGTCAAACCTAAGGTGTATCCCCTCGCCGACAAGTATCGCACCCAGTGGGCGGAACATTCAGCTAAGTACACTCGCGGTCGCTTCTGGGTGTCGGGCCCAATCGACTCTGCGGCTCCGGTCTTTGCCATTCCAAAGAAGAATTCCCAAACGGCCCGCTTTGTGCTCGACCTCCGGGCGCGTAACAGCAACACCGCCAAGCGTTTTTCGCCCATTCCCGACATGACTAGTGTCCGCTACGAGGTTGCACGCTCGCGTTACCGGTCCAAATTTGATGTGGCCGCAGCGTTCGAGCAGGTGCGGATTGTACCGGAGCACGTCGACCGCACGGGTTTTGCCACGGTGACGGGCACATATACCTCTCGGGTCATGCAGTTTGGGGACACCAATGCACCCAACACGTTGAACCTGTTGACATCGACCATGTTCCAGCCATGTCTTTCGTTCGCAAAGATCTTTTTTGACGATGTCCACGTTCACTCCGATACACGACGCGCGCATTTGAGACACATCGAGATCCTGCTGATGACACTACGACATTATCGATTCTACTTAGGAGCCAGTAAATCTGAGTGGTTTTCCAAATCGTTGGACTCGTTGGGTGCCATCATTTCCGACGACGGCATCAAGGTTGATCCCCTCAAGTGGGAACGTGTCCGCCAATGGCCGACGCCGCGTAACAAGACCGATGTCCAACGTTTTTTAGGCACAATCAACTGGATGCGGGATCACCTGCCGCATTTGTCGGGTACCTTGGAGCCGGTTACGGCGTTGTTAGCGCAGGCGACATCGTGGCGTTGGAATGAGCGCGAGCAGCAGGCCTTCGATGACGCCAAAAACCTGGTACCTGCAACACTGCGACCAATCGACGGTGCCAAGGTCACTTCTGGCGAGCACAAGATCTACCTGTTTACCGATGCCAGTCGTGTTGGCATTGGAGCCTGCTTGGCTTCGGGTCCTACCCGGGTGCAGGCGGTTCCCACCCGTTTCTTTTCGGCTAAGTTCAATGGCGCTCAGCTCAACTATCACATCACTGATAAGGAGTTCTTAGCCGTAGTTTCGGCGTGTCAGGCCTTCGAACAGCACTTGATCGGTTACCCCTTTGTCATTGTCACCGACCATCAAGCCCTTCGCACCCTCAAAACCCAGAGACTTCGCCAGACGCCCCGGCACATACGCATGTGTTTGGAACTCAGTCGTTTTGATTTCGAATTTGAATTCATCGAGGGCAAGAAGAATTCCATTGCCGATTCGTTGTCGCGTCTATGGGAGGTCCAGCAAGGTTCGCAGGAGGATCAGGTCAAGGAAAAGGAGTTGGAGGATTTGTTCTTTGATGGAGAACGCCACGAGATCACTACACCCGGTGAGAGCCTTTTCGAGGAACGTCCTTACACTCCATTGTCAAACGATCGGTTGCCTCCTGTTGATGTTGCCACCGGGCCCCCGCGTCACGGCTGCGAAACAGGCTCTCCCGGACTCTACGCGCTCATGGAGGAATTGGGGAACAAGGACGTCGAGGGAAAGGACTTAGGGAATTGGTTCTTGAAGGAAGAATGCTACGAGCTCATTACACCCGGTGAGAGCCTCCCCGAGGAACGTCCTTACACTTCACCGTCGCCCGACCGGTTGCCTCCTGTTGATGTTGCCTTCGGGCTCGGGCGTGACCAATGCGAAGCAGGCCCTTCTGGATGCCACCTCGTCGTCGAGAATATCATGGATACCGACAACCCGTATGCAGGCCCGCTCGTGTCTCCTTTGGAACCCAGCACCAACACCCGAGTACACGCAGTCGGCGCAACTCCAGAGGACGACATTCCTTTACCGGTCGATCCCAACGCCGATGAACTCGATTTGTTGGGATCAGCACATGTCGAGCCCACCAACGCCCCTGTAATCCATAGGCCCCCGGTACCACTGCCCCAACCCTTCATCGACGCCGTCATCCAAGCGTACGCCACCGATTCCCAGGCTCAAGTTATCGTCACCGACCCGCTTTCGTGGCCTATGTTTCGGGTGACTGAGGAAGGGAAGATCTTGCGTGCACATCCCGATGAGTCCTTTTCGCTGTTTGTGCCTAGGGGTCAGGCTACCGGTGTCCTCGACTCCGAGAAGATTCCCTCGCTACGCGAGCTCGTGCTTTCGGAGGTGCATAGGAGCGTAGGACATGCAGCGCATCGCATCACCTTGGCCGCTTTACGCCCTTTGTATTGGTGGTCGTCCATGTCGGTCGATTGCGCCGACTTCTGCCGTTCATGCGAAGACTGTGCCCGGGGCAAGGCGTCCACTCAAGTGCCTTATGGTCGATTGCATCCGTTGCCAATCCCTTCCGGTCCTTGGGAACAAGTGGCCATCGACTTCATGACAGGGTTGCCTCCGGTCGAGTTCGAAGGATTGATGGTCGCTCAAATCATGGTGGTCACTGACACTTGGGGAAAGATGGTCCACTTGATTCCGCTTCCAGCCGACGCCGATTCCGAGCTCGTTGCCGACAAGTATTATGCTACCATCTTTCGACTGCATGGGACGCCTTCAGCCATCGTTTCGGACCGCGATCCCAAGTTCACCTCGCAGTTTTGGCGGGCATTGCAAGCAAAGGTCGGCACTGTCTTGCGGATGTCCACCGCCGCACACCCTGAGACGGATGGATCGAGCGAGAACCGAATCAAGATGGTCACCCAAACCTTGAGGATCATGGTATCGTCTAATCACGAGGCTTGGGCATTTCGTCTTGTGGAAGCTGAGTTTGCTCTTAACTCTTCTGTTGCGGTGTCCACGTCTCTGTCGGCTTTCGAGGCGACGTACGGATACCTCCCGCGACGTTGGCCCACCGAGTCATGGTCGGTCTCGGATGTTCCTCGTGCAGAAGCGTTCGCACGGATCCGACAGCTCCGTAATGTCGAGGTGACCGACGCCATCATTGGGACGCGACTTAGCCAAGCCCATCAGGCAAATAAACGCCGACGTCCGGACGATCCGGCCTTTCACACTGGCAGCTTGGTTTACCTTTCGACAAAGAACCTTGCAGTTCCTGAAGGGATGAAGTCAAAGTTGTTACCGCGTTACATTGGACCGTTCCGCATCCAAGCGGCCATCCCGGCTACGTCCAGTTACGATCTCGTCCTTCCCCCCGGGATGTCGCGCGTTCACAATCGTTTCCATGCGCGACTCCTTCGCCCATACATGGACAACGATGCTGAAAGATTCCCTGGACGTGATCCCACAGTACTCTTTGTTGACGACGTAGCAGATGCGACTGCCGACGCTGCAACTCCGGAGCGGATCGTCCGAGATCGCCGAAATGCTCGGGGCCTTCGTTCTTTCTTGGTTCGATGGGTCGATCACAGCGACACCGACGATACTTGGGTGAAGGAGCAGTCCCTGCGATCCGACTACCCATCTGTTCTGGACGAATACCTGGCGCGCTTGGACCGCACAAATCGCCGACTTGCGGATCGGTAGACTTCCTTTTGGGGGGGACAGTGTCAGGATGACAGCATTACTCAAAGGAAGTCCCCAAAGGTCGAGTGCAGTGGCTTGGTGCAGTTGGTATGTTAGTTGAGGCGCAAAGTCAGGGTTTTACCGGTGCTCCCATGAGCAATCCTTTTCCCCTGAGCCAACCTTTTTGGCCTATTTTATTTGGTTAAGTTCCCTTAGCGCTTGGAGCATTCCCTTCCCTTTGGTTTTAGCACCTTCCCATCAGCTTGGTCAGCTCCATATCTTACATTACCCTCCCTCTTCTTTTACCTTCTCGTTGGAATTAAGTCCGTTATACTTGATTTCTTTCGAGCATCTTCGGTCGATACCCCTCCTCGATCGTTTCTTCATCGACAGCCGCCGCCACCCGTCGATTCACATCCAACGCCCTCTATCTCGCGTGTAGTCATTGTCCTCTCCTCGGACGTTGACCTGTCACCCGCCGACCAACTCGCTGCACTTACATCGCTGCTGTCGGGTCTCACCGCTGCCGTTTCTGGCACTGCCACACCCACCACGACTGTGAGGAATCCACTCTCCACTCGGTACCTCAGGACTTAGGTGCGCGGGACGAGCCTGGCCCACTGGCTCAGGCCTGAGGCTCACTGGCTGAGAACTTGGGCGCGCTGCTCCTTTTGCTGTTAGCTTCCTATTCATCACTCTTGGCTATAACTACATCGCTGACGTAGTAGAGTTGATCGAATAGGTATGTTGTAATTCATTCATCACTCTTGGCTATAACTACATCGCTGACGTAGTAGAGTTGATCGAATAGGTTACGAGCCCACGAGCTACCACCGCCATTTGCGTCTTTTCGAGCCCAGCCACTCGAACCGCACACGTCCATCGCAACATGGACAGCTCCCCCGCCCCACCCTCGCCTCTCAGGGATCCCAGTTTCCCTGAATCCTCGATCAGCGAGCAAATCGCCACTCTACAGGCACAGCTCGCCGCCCTGCAGGCCTCACAGCCCACCACGGCCCCGGCCGTTACCGCCACGCATGCCAACACCACCGCCGCATCCAAAGTTGTGTTTCCTAAACACGCTCGCCTTGACGGACCGAAGTCTTTCACAAATTGGTTGCGCCAACTCCGTCTGGCGCTTCCGAACCAGCTTCGTGGCTACGTCCTCGATGGTGTCGTCCCCGCTACCTGGACGACCGATCAGCTTGCCGTACGTGACGACGTGGCCCGCGAGATCATTGTTGGCTCTATCGACTCCGCAGACGTATCAGCAACCCTCGACACCATCCCCAGCGACGAGCTGTCCGCCCCTCGCATCTTTGCGACTCTCAAGGCTCGTTTTGCACCCGACGATGCCACGCGCACCCTTGAACTATTCGCCCGACTTTGGGATTTCAAGAATATGCCCGCTTCTGTCGAAGCATACGACACTTGGCTACGCGAATATATGTCGGTCGTACAAGAAATCCGCGATGCCAAGACGTCACTCAACGACGTGCTTGCCACTCACGTCCTTGCCATGGTTCCACCCTGCCTCGAAAGCTTCCGACTGACATTCACGGACGAGCAGCGGAGCCAGCGCGAGCTTCCCGAGCTCACGACGCTCACGGACCGCATCCGAATCCAGCTTCGCTCGGCGGGACTTTCGACTTCGCCTTCAGCCATGATTGCCACAACCTCGTCTTGCCCTGCCTGCCGCGCCCCTGGCCACCGCCTTCGCGAATGCACGTCGCGTGCCAAGCACCCCCCTGCCGGCCCGTGCCACCGTTGCCACAAAAAAGGACACTGGGCCCTCGACTGCAAGCGCCAAGGGGAACAGAAGATCACCAGTGACGGCAACCACGACGACTCGTCTCCACCCGCGTCTCAACAGCCTAACGTCGGCTATTTCGCCTCCTGCCTGTTCGCCCGTCGCCACCTCCCTGCTGACGCCTTTGTGGTCGATTCGGGCGCCACGGCACACATGGTCGCCGATCGCTCTCTGTTCACCACTTACAGTCGCACGGCGCAAACCAAGGTCGGTGGCATTGCCGGCGGCGTCACGGCCATTGGCATCGGTAACGTAGCGTTTATTGCCAAATCCGGACATCCGATCACGCTACGGGGCGTTCTCCATACGCCTGGCCTCAACGTCAATCTTCTCTCGGTCTCTCGCCTCTGCGACACCGACCGCGTTCGACTCGCCTTCACCAGCGACGGCATCGAGATCACCAAGGATGACCAGGCCATTGCTCAAGGTACCAGGGTCGAAGACGGCCTCTATCTCCTGGATGCGGATCATTCCAAATGTCAGCATCTTGCCTTACTCTCACGTTCTGAGTCGACCGTGCCCCTACTTACCCTTCACCGCTGCCTCGGCCATCTCGCTCCATCCTCTATTCAGAAGATGATTGCCGCAGGTTTGCTGGAAGGTTTTGGGGCCGGATATAGTGACGAAGACGTAGAGCAGTTTGTTTGCAATGCTTGCCTCGGTTCCAAGGGCCACCGTCTTCCCTTTCCGGACTCTGACTCGCACTCACCCGAGAGACTCGGCCTTGTGCACAGCGACGTCCTGTCGTTTCCCACTCCGTCTTTGACCGGAAAGCGTTACCTCGTCACGTTCCTCGACGACCACTCTCGCAAACTCTGGGCGTACGCAATCGATCACAAAAGTGACGTCTTCCCAACCTTCAAGACTTGGCTCGCCGAAGTGGAATTAGAGACCAACGCGCGTTTGAAGATCTTTCGCACCGACAATGGCGGGGAGTACCGGTCAAACGCATTCACGGAATTCTGCAAGTCCAGGGGTATTCGCCGTCAATACTCTATTCCATACACGCCTCAGCAAAATGGTCGCGCTGAACGTGTCAACCTCTCCATCGTCGAAGGCGTCCTCGCTCTCCTCGCTGATTCTCGCCTACCCGCCACTTTTTGGGATGAGGCGGCCGCATATTTTGTTTATTGCAAAAACAGGTGCTCACACTCCGCTTTGGCCAAACAGACTCCGGAATCCGCTTGGAACGGCCAACGCACCACAGCTACCGCTCTCCACCCGTTCGGCTGCGCGGCCTGGCTCACGGTTGCCCCGGATCTTCGCAGCAAGCTCGACCCCAAAGCCGCGCGCGTGATCTTCACCGGATACGACCTCGCCTCCAAAGCTTTCCGTTTCTTCGACCACTCCATCAGCAAGATTGTACTTGGCCGAAATGCCACATTTTTGGATGACGACTTCCCCGGCCTGCAGGACGACACACCCGTCAGCTCGGACGACACCGAACGCCACATTGTTATTCCTGCCGACACGCCCGCCCCAGCCGTCAACATGAGGACCCCGCTAGTAAGGTCGGCGCACATGGACGTCTCATCCCTCCTTGATGATTCTTCCATGAGCGCCGTTGACGTGGCCCCAGGGTACACTGGCGGATCCTTACTTAATTCCACAGAACCTAGCCCCTCGCCGTCCCCATCGCTTGCCCCGGTTTCGTCGCCCGCCACGTCGTCGGCGGACGGGCCGCCCTTCGACGAATCGGATGACCCGCTCGACCTTCTCAGCTCCAACACCGCGGTTCGCTTAAACCTGCTGGACGTACATCGCTCCGACGACGATACCCTGAACACACTCGTGCCCGCCGTCGACTTCACTGGGCAGCCCTCTGACGACGATTCCCCTGATGAGATCGATTTCCTCTCTCGCCATCACCGCGCCTTCATCGCCACCGACGACGACGACCCCACCCTCGACGCCATCGAGCCCGTCAAATCGATTACTAGTGATCCTCAGACTTGGCGTGAAGCAATGTCCAGCGACGAGCACGACATCTGGGCTCAGGCTGCAGCTGCCGAGTTCACCGCCATGCGCGACGACTTCAAGGTGTTCACCATCGAATCCCGATCTTCAGTACCGCCGGGCGCCACCGTCGTCACCTCCAAGTTCGTTTGGAAGACCAAACGCAACGCACATGGCGACATCACAGGGCACAAGGCACGTCTTGTCGCGCAAGGTAACCGCCAACGCGACGGCATTGATTTCTCAGAGACTTTCGCACCCGTCGCCCGCTTCTCCTCCATTCGCTGCCTCCTCGCTCTCGCCGCCGCCAACGGTTACCACGTCCATCAGGCCGACATCGACAAGGCTTATCTCCACGGCGAACTCGATCACGACATTTGGATGACAACGCCGCGCGGTTTCGACTTCCCAGCCGACAAGATCCTCCGCCTGCGACGCTCCATCTATGGCCTCAAGCAGGCCGGGCGCATCTGGAACCGTCATATTGACGCATCACTCAGGAGTCTTGGCTACGAGGCAACAGGCACTGATCACTGCATTTACTCTCGCATTGACGATCAGCAGCGGGCTCACTACATTGCCTTGTATGTCGACGATCTCCTCATCGTCAGCCCCGCCCTCGATGAGATCGAACGCGTCATCTCCGGCCTCGAGCAACGATACGGCGTCAAACGACTCGGCCCTGCGGAGTATATCCTCGGCATCCAAATTCGCCGACTCGACGACGGTTCCATTGCCCTATCCCAGGAGCGGTACATCATGGACGTGCTCGCCCGTTTTCATTTCGACACCACAACACGCGGCGCTACGGTACCAATGACACCCGGCCTCTCGCTCACGGCAATTCCAGGTCAGGGAACGGAGCGCATTCGATCCTGGTATCTCCAGGCCATTGGCTCACTGCTTTACATCTCCCTCGGCACTCGACCCGACATTGCCTTCGCCGTCTCGTACTTATCCCGTTTCGCAAACAACCCCGGTCGCCGCCACTGGATTGCCGTCAAACACGTCCTCCGCTACCTTCGCGCCACGTACCGCGACGAGCTCCTCTACGCCCGTGGCGCCGCCAAAATCACGGGTGTGGTTGGTTATTCCGATGCGAACTGGGGGGCCTGCGTTGACACGTCCATCTCGACGATGGGTTACGTTTTCTATGTCGCCGGCTCAGCCGTCTCTTGGTCGTCGAAGCGCCAGACTCGGGTAGCGGATTCCACCACTGATGCCGAGTACCTAGCTTTATCGCATGCAGGAAAGGAAGCGATCTACCTTCACCAGCTCCTCTCCGAACTCCATGTTCACCCAATTGGTGCAGCTCACATTTTCACCGACAACGAGGCCGCGGCCGCCGTCGCTCACGACCCCGTTCGCACCTCCGGCACACGGCACATCCGCCTCCGCGAGCATTTCGTCCGCGACATGGTAAATCGAGGCGATATCTCCCTTTCACACGTTGGCACGACAAACATGGTCGCGGACATATTCACCAAAGCGCTGGGTCCCAAGATTTTCGGCACACACTGTTTTGCTCTTGGCCTCCGTACGCGACACCCACGGCTCAAGTCTACCTCGCGTTCGCGTGGGGGGGGGTGTGAGGAATCCACTCTCCACTCGGTACCTCAGGACTTAGGTGCGCGGGACGAGCCTGGCCCACTGGCTCAGGCCTGAGGCTCACTGGCTGAGAACTTGGGCGCGCTGCTCCTTTTGCTGTTAGCTTCCTATTCATCACTCTTGGCTATAACTACATCGCTGACGTAGTAGAGTTGATCGAATAGGTATGTTGTAATTGATTCATCACTCTTGGCTATAACTACATCGCTGACGTAGTAGAGTTGATCGAATAACGACGTCGGCACACTCGCACCGTCTTTCCAAAGCACGCACGCTTGGATGGTGCAAGTATGAGACGATCACCACTACTGTCAGGAGGGGTTGAGAGTTGAACAGAAGTGATCTATTTCAGCGTACCTATGAGACGATCACCACTACTGTCAGGAGGGGTTGAGAGTTGAACAGAAGTGATGAGAAGGAAGCTAAGAACAGAAAGAGAGGGGCGCGCTGGGATAGGCCCAGTCGCGTGGTGGAAACGCCGGCGCACTCAGGCAGTCGGTGCGCGCCTAAGTACCCACCGCAGGGGGGCGGCCTAGCGGGGGGGCGGCTTAGCGGATGCGCGCCGGCCCATTGAATCAGTCGCGCGCGTCTAAGTCCCAGTGCAGGGGGCGGGCTAGCGGGCGGCGCGCGACGACCGAGGCGCCCCTGTCGAGCTGAGAGTGGACTCTTCACACCCCCCCCACGCGAATGGAGGCAGACCCAAGCCGCTGGGTGTCGATGTGCGAAGGCCAAGTGCGTAGCAGTGTGTCGAGAACACCTTCGGGCCGAGAGCCTTGGTGAAGATGTCGGCCACCATGTCGCTGGTACCCACATGCGAGAGAGAAATGTCGCCCCGATTTACCATGTCCCGAGAAAGTGCTCGCGCAAGCGTATGTGTCGAGTGCCGGAGACGCGGACAGGGTCGTGGGCGACGGCTGCAGCGGCTTCGTTGTCAGTAAATTGTGAGCTGGTGCAACAGGTGGACATGGAGCTCTTCGAGCAGCTGACTGAGGTAAATCCCCTCCTTCCAGCATGCGAGAGAGCGAGGTATTCAGCGTCGGGTGGTAGAGTCGGCCACTCGAGATTGACGCTTGGACGACCAGGACACGGCAGAACCGGCGATGTAGAAGACGTATCCCATGGTGGAGATCGACGTATCAACGCAGGCCCCCCAGTTTGCGTCAGAGTAGCCTACCACACCGT
>JAHWDV010000013.1:0-28852 GCA_022702605.1 Microbotryum scabiosae | reverse complement strand
TTTTTTTTTTTTTTTTTTTTTTTTTTTTTTTTTTTTTTTTTTTTTTTTTTTTTTTTTTTTTTTTTTTTTTTTTTTTTTTTTTTTTTTTTTTTTTTTTTTTTTTTTTTTTTTTTTTTTTTTTTTTTTTTTTTTTTTTTTTTTTTTTTTTTTTTTTTTTTTTTTTTTTTTTTTTTTTTTTTTTTTTTTTTTTTTTTTTTTTTTTTTTTTTTTTTTTTTTTTTTTTTTTTTTTTTTTTTTTTTTTTTTTTTTTTTTTTTTTTTTTTTTTTTTTTTTTTTTTTTTTTTTTTTTTTTTTTTTTTTTTTTTTTTTTTTTTTTTTTTTTTTTTTTTTTTTTTTTTTTTTTTTTTTTTTTTTTTTTTTTTTTTTTTTTTTTTTTTTTTTTTTTTTTTTTTTTTTTTTTTTTTTTTTTTTTTTTTTTTTTTTTTTTTTTTTTTTTTTTTTTTTTTTTTTTTTTTTTTTTTTTTTTTTTTTTTTTTTTTTTTTTTTTTTTTTTTTTTTTTTTTTTTTTTTTTTTTTTTTTTTTTTTTTTTTTTTTTTTTTTTTTTTTTTTTTTTTTTTTTTTTTTTTTTTTTTTTTTTTTTTTTTTTTTTTTTTTTTTTTTTTTTTTTTTTTTTTTTTTTTTTTTTTTTTTTTTTTTTTTTTTTTTTTTTTTTTTTTTTTTTTTTTTTTTTTTTTTTTTTTTTTTTTTTTTTTTTTTTTTTTTTTTTTTTTTTTTTTTTTTTTTTTTTTTTTTTTTTTTTTTTTTTTTTTTTTTTTTTTTTTTTTTTTTTTTTTTTTTTTTTTTTTTTTTTTTTTTTTTTTTTTTTTTTTTTTTTTTTTTTTTTTTTTTTTTTTTTTTTTTTTTTTTTTTTTTTTTTTTTTTTTTTTTTTTTTTTTTTTTTTTTTTTTTTTTTTTTTTTTTTTTTTTTTTTTTTTTTTTTTTTTTTTTTTTTTTTTTTTTTTTTTTTTTTTTTTTTTTTTTTTTTTTTTTTTTTTTTTTTTTTTTTTTTTTTTTTTTTTTTTTTTTTTTTTTTTTTTTTTTTTTTTTTTTTTTTTTTTTTTTTTTTTTTTTTTTTTTTTTTTTTTTTTTTTTTTTTTTTTTTTTTTTTTTTTTTTTTTTTTTTTTTTTTTTTTTTTTTTTTTTTTTTTTTTTTTTTTTTTTTTTTTTTTTTTTTTTTTTTTTTTTTTTTTTTTTTTTTTTTTTTTTTTTTTTTTTTTTTTTTTTTTTTTTTTTTTTTTTTTTTTTTTTTTTTTTTTTTTTTTTTTTTTTTTTTTTTTTTTTTTTTTTTTTTTTTTTTTTTTTTTTTTTTTTTTTTTTTTTTTTTTTTTTTTTTTTTTTTTTTTTTTTTTTTTTTTTTTTTTTTTTTTTTTTTTTTTTTTTTTTTTTTTTTTTTTTTTTTTTTTTTTTTTTTTTTTTTTTTTTTTTTTTTTTTTTTTTTTTTTTTTTTTTTTTTTTTTTTTTTTTTTTTTTTTTTTTTTTTTTTTTTTTTTTTTTTTTTTTTTTTTTTTTTTTTTTTTTTTTTTTTTTTTTTTTTTTTTTTTTTTTTTTTTTTTTTTTTTTTTTTTTTTTTTTTTTTTTTTTTTTTTTTTTTTTTTTTTTTTTTTTTTTTTTTTTTTTTTTTTTTTTTTTTTTTTTTTTTTTTTTTTTTTTTTTTTTTTTTTTTTTTTTTTTTTTTTTTTTTTTTTTTTTTTTTTTTTTTTTTTTTTTTTTTTTTTTTTTTTTTTTTTTTTTTTTTTTTTTTTTTTTTTTTTTTTTTTTTTTTTTTTTTTTTTTTTTTTTTTTTTTTTTTTTTTTTTTTTTTTTTTTTTTTTTTTTTTTTTTTTTTTTTTTTTTTTTTTTTTTTTTTTTTTTTTTTTTTTTTTTTTTTTTTTTTTTTTTTTTTTTTTTTTTTTTTTTTTTTTTTTTTTTTTTTTTTTTTTTTTTTTTTTTTTTTTTTTTTTTTTTTTTTTTTTTTTTTTTTTTTTTTTTTTTTTTTTTTTTTTTTTTTTTTTTTTTTTTTTTTTTTTTTTTTTTTTTTTTTTTTTTTTTTTTTTTTTTTTTTTTTTTTTTTTTTTTTTTTTTTTTTTTTTTTTTTTTTTTTTTTTTTTTTTTTTTTTTTTTTTTTTTTTTTTTTTTTTTTTTTTTTTTTTTTTTTTTTTTTTTTTTTTTTTTTTTTTTTTTTTTTTTTTTTTTTTTTTTTTTTTTTTTTTTTTTTTTTTTTTTTTTTTTTTTTTTTTTTTTTTTTTTTTTTTTTTTTTTTTTTTTTTTTTTTTTTTTTTTTTTTTTTTTTTTTTTTTTTTTTTTTTTTTTTTTTTTTTTTTTTTTTTTTTTTTTTTTTTTTTTTTTTTTTTTTTTTTTTTTTTTTTTTTTTTTTTTTTTTTTTTTTTTTTTTTTTTTTTTTTTTTTTTTTTTTTTTTTTTTTTTTTTTTTTTTTTTTTTTTTTTTTTTTTTTTTTTTTTTTTTTTTTTTTTTTTTTTTTTTTTTTTTTTTTTTTTTTTTTTTTTTTTTTTTTTTTTTTTTTTTTTTTTTTTTTTTTTTTTTTTTTTTTTTTTTTTTTTTTTTTTTTTTTTTTTTTTTTTTTTTTTTTTTTTTTTTTTTTTTTTTTTTTTTTTTTTTTTTTTTTTTTTTTTTTTTTTTTTTTTTTTTTTTTTTTTTTTTTTTTTTTTTTTTTTTTTTTTTTTTTTTTTTTTTTTTTTTTTTTTTTTTTTTTTTTTTTTTTTTTTTTTTTTTTTTTTTTTTTTTTTTTTTTTTTTTTTTTTTTTTTTTTTTTTTTTTTTTTTTTTTTTTTTTTTTTTTTTTTTTTTTTTTTTTTTTTTTTTTTTTTTTTTTTTTTTTTTTTTTTTTTTTTTTTTTTTTTTTTTTTTTTTTTTTTTTTTTTTTTTTTTTTTTTTTTTTTTTTTTTTTTTTTTTTTTTTTTTTTTTTTTTTTTTTTTTTTTTTTTTTTTTTTTTTTTTTTTTTTTTTTTTTTTTTTTTTTTTTTTTTTTTTTTTTTTTTTTTTTTTTTTTTTTTTTTTTTTTTTTTTTTTTTTTTTTTTTTTTTTTTTTTTTTTTTTTTTTTTTTTTTTTTTTTTTTTTTTTTTTTTTTTTTTTTTTTTTTTTTTTTTTTTTTTTTTTTTTTTTTTTTTTTTTTTTTTTTTTTTTTTTTTTTTTTTTTTTTTTTTTTTTTTTTTTTTTTTTTTTTTTTTTTTTTTTTTTTTTTTTTTTTTTTTTTTTTTTTTTTTTTTTTTTTTTTTTTTTTTTTTTTTTTTTTTTTTTTTTTTTTTTTTTTTTTTTTTTTTTTTTTTTTTTTTTTTTTTTTTTTTTTTTTTTTTTTTTTTTTTTTTTTTTTTTTTTTTTTTTTTTTTTTTTTTTTTTTTTTTTTTTTTTTTTTTTTTTTTTTTTTTTTTTTTTTTTTTTTTTTTTTTTTTTTTTTTTTTTTTTTTTTTTTTTTTTTTTTTTTTTTTTTTTTTTTTTTTTTTTTTTTTTTTTTTTTTTTTTTTTTTTTTTTTTTTTTTTTTTTTTTTTTTTTTTTTTTTTTTTTTTTTTTTTTTTTTTTTTTTTTTTTTTTTTTTTTTTTTTTTTTTTTTTTTTTTTTTTTTTTTTTTTTTTTTTTTTTTTTTTTTTTTTTTTTTTTTTTTTTTTTTTTTTTTTTTTTTTTTTTTTTTTTTTTTTTTTTTTTTTTTTTTTTTTTTTTTTTTTTTTTTTTTTTTTTTTTTTTTTTTTTTTTTTTTTTTTTTTTTTTTTTTTTTTTTTTTTTTTTTTTTTTTTTTTTTTTTTTTTTTTTTTTTTTTTTTTTTTTTTTTTTTTTTTTTTTTTTTTTTTTTTTTTTTTTTTTTTTTTTTTTTTTTTTTTTTTTTTTTTTTTTTTTTTTTTTTTTTTTTTTTTTTTTTTTTTTTTTTTTTTTTTTTTTTTTTTTTTTTTTTTTTTTTTTTTTTTTTTTTTTTTTTTTTTTTTTTTTTTTTTTTTTTTTTTTTTTTTTTTTTTTTTTTTTTTTTTTTTTTTTTTTTTTTTTTTTTTTTTTTTTTTTTTTTTTTTTTTTTTTTTTTTTTTTTTTTTTTTTTTTTTTTTTTTTTTTTTTTTTTTTTTTTTTTTTTTTTTTTTTTTTTTTTTTTTTTTTTTTTTTTTTTTTTTTTTTTTTTTTTTTTTTTTTTTTTTTTTTTTTTTTTTTTTTTTTTTTTTTTTTTTTTTTTTTTTTTTTTTTTTTTTTTTTTTTTTTTTTTTTTTTTTTTTTTTTTTTTTTTTTTTTTTTTTTTTTTTTTTTTTTTTTTTTTTTTTTTTTTTTTTTTTTTTTTTTTTTTTTTTTTTTTTTTTTTTTTTTTTTTTTTTTTTTTTTTTTTTTTTTTTTTTTTTTTTTTTTTTTTTTTTTTTTTTTTTTTTTTTTTTTTTTTTTTTTTTTTTTTTTTTTTTTTTTTTTTTTTTTTTTTTTTTTTTTTTTTTTTTTTTTTTTTTTTTTTTTTTTTTTTTTTTTTTTTTTTTTTTTTTTTTTTTTTTTTTTTTTTTTTTTTTTTTTTTTTTTTTTTTTTTTTTTTTTTTTTTTTTTTTTTTTTTTTTTTTTTTTTTTTTTTTTTTTTTTTTTTTTTTTTTTTTTTTTTTTTTTTTTTTTTTTTTTTTTTTTTTTTTTTTTTTTTTTTTTTTTTTTTTTTTTTTTTTTTTTTTTTTTTTTTTTTTTTTTTTTTTTTTTTTTTTTTTTTTTTTTTTTTTTTTTTTTTTTTTTTTTTTTTTTTTTTTTTTTTTTTTTTTTTTTTTTTTTTTTTTTTTTTTTTTTTTTTTTTTTTTTTTTTTTTTTTTTTTTTTTTTTTTTTTTTTTTTTTTTTTTTTTTTTTTTTTTTTTTTTTTTTTTTTTTTTTTTTTTTTTTTTTTTTTTTTTTTTTTTTTTTTTTTTTTTTTTTTTTTTTTTTTTTTTTTTTTTTTTTTTTTTTTTTTTTTTTTTTTTTTTTTTTTTTTTTTTTTTTTTTTTTTTTTTTTTTTTTTTTTTTTTTTTTTTTTTTTTTTTTTTTTTTTTTTTTTTTTTTTTTTTTTTTTTTTTTTTTTTTTTTTTTTTTTTTTTTTTTTTTTTTTTTTTTTTTTTTTTTTTTTTTTTTTTTTTTTTTTTTTTTTTTTTTTTTTTTTTTTTTTTTTTTTTTTTTTTTTTTTTTTTTTTTTTTTTTTTTTTTTTTTTTTTTTTTTTTTTTTTTTTTTTTTTTTTTTTTTTTTTTTTTTTTTTTTTTTTTTTTTTTTTTTTTTTTTTTTTTTTTTTTTTTTTTTTTTTTTTTTTTTTTTTTTTTTTTTTTTTTTTTTTTTTTTTTTTTTTTTTTTTTTTTTTTTTTTTTTTTTTTTTTTTTTTTTTTTTTTTTTTTTTTTTTTTTTTTTTTTTTTTTTTTTTTTTTTTTTTTTTTTTTTTTTTTTTTTTTTTTTTTTTTTTTTTTTTTTTTTTTTTTTTTTTTTTTTTTTTTTTTTTTTTTTTTTTTTTTTTTTTTTTTTTTTTTTTTTTTTTTTTTTTTTTTTTTTTTTTTTTTTTTTTTTTTTTTTTTTTTTTTTTTTTTTTTTTTTTTTTTTTTTTTTTTTTTTTTTTTTTTTTTTTTTTTTTTTTTTTTTTTTTTTTTTTTTTTTTTTTTTTTTTTTTTTTTTTTTTTTTTTTTTTTTTTTTTTTTTTTTTTTTTTTTTTTTTTTTTTTTTTTTTTTTTTTTTTTTTTTTTTTTTTTTTTTTTTTTTTTTTTTTTTTTTTTTTTTTTTTTTTTTTTTTTTTTTTTTTTTTTTTTTTTTTTTTTTTTTTTTTTTTTTTTTTTTTTTTTTTTTTTTTTTTTTTTTTTTTTTTTTTTTTTTTTTTTTTTTTTTTTTTTTTTTTTTTTTTTTTTTTTTTTTTTTTTTTTTTTTTTTTTTTTTTTTTTTTTTTTTTTTTTTTTTTTTTTTTTTTTTTTTTTTTTTTTTTTTTTTTTTTTTTTTTTTTTTTTTTTTTTTTTTTTTTTTTTTTTTTTTTTTTTTTTTTTTTTTTTTTTTTTTTTTTTTTTTTTTTTTTTTTTTTTTTTTTTTTTTTTTTTTTTTTTTTTTTTTTTTTTTTTTTTTTTTTTTTTTTTTTTTTTTTTTTTTTTTTTTTTTTTTTTTTTTTTTTTTTTTTTTTTTTTTTTTTTTTTTTTTTTTTTTTTTTTTTTTTTTTTTTTTTTTTTTTTTTTTTTTTTTTTTTTTTTTTTTTTTTTTTTTTTTTTTTTTTTTTTTTTTTTTTTTTTTTTTTTTTTTTTTTTTTTTTTTTTTTTTTTTTTTTTTTTTTTTTTTTTTTTTTTTTTTTTTTTTTTTTTTTTTTTTTTTTTTTTTTTTTTTTTTTTTTTTTTTTTTTTTTTTTTTTTTTTTTTTTTTTTTTTTTTTTTTTTTTTTTTTTTTTTTTTTTTTTTTTTTTTTTTTTTTTTTTTTTTTTTTTTTTTTTTTTTTTTTTTTTTTTTTTTTTTTTTTTTTTTTTTTTTTTTTTTTTTTTTTTTTTTTTTTTTTTTTTTTTTTTTTTTTTTTTTTTTTTTTTTTTTTTTTTTTTTTTTTTTTTTTTTTTTTTTTTTTTTTTTTTTTTTTTTTTTTTTTTTTTTTTTTTTTTTTTTTTTTTTTTTTTTTTTTTTTTTTTTTTTTTTTTTTTTTTTTTTTTTTTTTTTTTTTTTTTTTTTTTTTTTTTTTTTTTTTTTTTTTTTTTTTTTTTTTTTTTTTTTTTTTTTTTTTTTTTTTTTTTTTTTTTTTTTTTTTTTTTTTTTTTTTTTTTTTTTTTTTCTTTTTTTTTTTTTTTTTTTTTTTTTTTTTTTTTTTTTTTTTTTTTTTTTTTTTTTTTTTTTTTTTTTTTTTTTTTTTTTTTTTTTTTTTTTTTTTTTTTTTTTTTTTTTTTTTTTTTTTTTTTTTTTTTTTTTTTTTTTTTTTTTTTTTTTTTTTTTTTTTTTTTTTTTTTTTTTTTTTTTTTTTTTTTTTTTTTTTTTTTTTTTTTTTTTCTTTTTTTTTTTTTTTTTTTTTTTTTTTTTTTTTTTTTTTTTTTTTTTTTTTTTTTTTTTTTTTTTTTTTTTTTTTTTTTTTTTTTTTTTTTTTTTTTTTTTTTTTTTTTTTTTTTTTTTTTTTTTTTTTTTTTTTTTTTTTTTTTTTTTTTTTTTTTTTTTTTTTTTTTTTTTTTTTTTTTTTTTTTTTTTTTTTTTTTTTTTTTTTTTTTTTTTTTTTTTTTTTTTTTTTTTTTTTTTTTTTTTTTTTTTTTTTTTTTTTTTTTTTTTTTTTTTTTTTTTTTTTTTTTTTTTTTTTTTTTTTTTTTTTTTTTTTTTTTTTTTTTTTTTTTTTTTTTTTTTTTTTTTTTTTTTTTTTTTTTTTTTTTTTTTTTTTTTTTTTTTTTTTTTTTTTTTTTTTTTTTTTTTTTTTTTTTTTTTTTTTTTTTTTTTTTTTTTTTTTTTTTTTTTTTTTTTTTTTTTTTTTTTTTTTTTTTTTTTTTTTTTTTTTTTTTTTTTTTTTTTTTCTTTTTTTTTTTTTTTTTTTTTTTTTTTTTTTTTTTTTTTTTTTTTTTTTTTTTTTTTTTTTTTTTTTTTTTTTTTTTTTTTTTTTTTTTTTTTTTTTTTTTTTTTTTTTTTTTTTTTTTTTTTTTTTTTTTTTTTTTTTTTTTTTTTTTTTTCTTTTTTTTTTTTTTTTTTTTTTTTTTTTTTTTTTTTTTTTTTTTTTTTTTTTTTTTTTTTTTTTTTTTTTTTTTTTTTTTTTTTTTTTTTTTTTTTTTTTTTTTTTTTTTTTTTTTTTTTTTTTTTTTTTTTTTTTTTTTTTTTTTTTTTTTTTTTTTTTTTTTTTTTTTTTTTTTTTTTCTTTTTTTTTTTTTTTTTTTTTTTTTTTTTTTTTTTTTTTTTTTTTTTTTTTTTTTTTTTTTTTTCTTTTTTTTTTTTTTTTTTTTTTTTTTTTTTTTTTTTTTTTTTTTCTTTTTTTTTTTTTTTTTTTTTTTTTTTTTTTTTTTTTTTTTTTTTTTTTTTTTTTTTTTTTTTTTTTTTTTTTTTTTTTTTTTTTTTTTTTTTTTTTTTTTTTTTTTTTTTTTTTTTTTTTTTTTTTTTTTTTTTTTTTTTTTTTTTTTTTTTTTTTTTTTTTTTTTTTTTTTTTTTTTTTTTTTTTTTTTTTTTTTTTTTTTTTTTTTTTTTTTTTTTTTTTTTTTTTTTTTTTTTTTTTTTTTTTTTTTTTTTTTTTTTTTTTTTTTTTTTTTTTTTTTTTTTTTTTTTTTTTTTTTTTTTTTTTTTTTTTATTTTTTTTTTTTTTTTTTTTTTTTTTTTTTTTTTTTTTTTTTTTTTTTTTTTTTTTTTTTTTTTTTTTTTTTTTTTTTTTTTTTTTTTTTTTTTTTTTTTTTTTTTTTTTTTTTTTTTTTTTTTTTTTTTTTTTTTTTTTTTTTTTTTTTTTTTTTTTTTTTTTTTTTTTTTTTTTTTTTTTTTTTTTTTTTTTTTTTTTTTTTTTTTTTTTTTTTTTTTTTTTTTTTTTTTTTTTTTTTTTTTTTTTTTTTTTTTTTTTTTTTTTTTTTTTTTTTTTTTTTTTTTTTTTTTTTTTTCTTTTTTTTTTTTTTTTTTTTTTTTTTTTTTTTTTTTTTTTTTTTTTTTTTTTTTTTTTTTTTTTTTTTTTTTTTTTTTTTTTTTTTTTTTTTTTTTTTTTTTTTTTTTTTTTTTTTTTTTTTTTTTTTTTTTTTTTTTTTTTTTTTTTTTTTTTTTTTTTTTTTTTTTTTTTTTTTTTTTTTTTTTTTTTTTTTTTTTTTTTTTTTTTTTTTTTTTTTTTTTTTTTTTTTTTTTTTTTTTTTTTTTTTTTTTTTTTTTTTTTTTTTTTTTTTTTTTTTTTTTTTTTTTTTTTTTTTTTTTTTTTTTTTTTTTTTTTTTTTTTTTTTTTTTTTTTTTTTTTTTTTTTTTTTTTTTTTTTTTTTTTTTTTTTTTTTTTTTTTTTTTTTTTTTTTTTTTTTTTTTTTTTTTTTTTTTTTTTTTTTTTTTTTTTTTTTTTTTTTTTTTTTTTTTTTTTTTTTTTTTTTTTTTTTTTTTTTTTTTTTTTTTTTTTTTTTTTTTTTTTTTTTTTTTTTTTTTTTTTTTTTTTTTTTTTTTTTTTTTTTTTTTTTTTTTTTTTTTTTTTTTTTTTTTTTTTTTTTTTTTTTTTTTTTTTTTTTTTTTTTTTTTTTTTTTTTTTTTTTTTTTTTTTTTTTTTTTTTTTTTTTTTTTTTTTTTTTTTTTTTTTTTTTTTTTTTTTTTTTTTTTTTTTTTTTTTTTTTTTTTTTTTTTTTTTTTTTTTTTTTTTTTTTTTTTTTTTTTTTTTTTTTTTTTTTTTTTTTTTTTTTTTTTTTTTTTTTTTTTTTTTTTTTTTTTTTTTTTTTTTTTTTTTTTTTTTTTTTTTTTTTTTTTTTTTTTTTTTTTTTTTTTTTTTTTTTTTTTTTTTTTTTTTTTTTTTTTTTTTTTTTTTTTTTTTTTTTTTTTTTTTTTTTTTTTTTTTTTTTTTTTTTTTTTTTTTTTTTTTTTTTTTTTTTTTTTTTTTTTTTTTTTTTTTTTTTTTTTTTTTTTTTTTTTTTTTTTTTTTTTTTTTTTTTTTTTTTTTTTTTTTTTTTTTTTTTTTTTTTTTTTTTTTTTTTTTTTTTTTTTTTTTTTTTTTTTTTTTTTTTTTTTTTTTTTTTTTTTTTTTTTTTTTTTTTTTTTTTTTTTTTTTTTTTTTTTTTTTTTTTTTTTTTTTTTTTTTTTTTTTTTTTTTTTTTTTTTTTTTTTTTTTTTTTTTTTTTTTTTTTTTTTTTTTTTTTTTTTTTTTTTTTTTTTTTTTTTTTTTTTTTTTTTTTTTTTTTTTTTTTTTTTTTTTTTTTTTTTTTTTTTTTTTTTTTTTTTTTTTTTTTTTTTTTTTTTTTTTTTTTTTTTTTTTTTTTTTTTTTTTTTTTTTTTTTTTTTTTTTTTTTTTTTTTTTTTTTTTTTTTTTTTTTTTTTTTTTTTTTTTTTTTTTTTTTTTTTTTTTTTTTTTTTTTTTTTTTTTTTTTTTTTTTTTTTTTTTTTTTTTTTTTTTTTTTTTTTTTTTTTTTTTTTTTTTTTTTTTTTTTTTTTTTTTTTTTTTTTTTTTTTTTTTTTTTTTTTTTTTTTTTTTTTTTTTTTTTTTTTTTTTTTTTTTTTTTTTTTTTTTTTTTTTTTTTTTTTTTTTTTTTTTTTTTTTTTTTTTTTTTTTTTTTTTTTTTTTTTTTTTTTTTTTTTTTTTTTTTTTTTTTTTTTTTTTTTTTTTTTTTTTTTTTTTTTTTTTTTTTTTTTTTTTTTTTTTTTTTTTTTTTTTTTTTTTTTTTTTTTTTTTTTTTTTTTTTTTTTTTTTTTTTTTTTTTTTTTTTTTTTTTTTTTTTTTTTTTTTTTTTTTTTTTTTTTTTTTTTTTTTTTTTTTTTTTTTTTTTTTTTTTTTTTTTTTTTTTTTTTTTTTTTTTTTTTTTTTTTTTTTTTTTTTTTTTTTTTTTTTTTTTTTTTTTTTTTTTTTTTTTTTTTTTTTTTTTTTTTTTTTTTTTTTTTTTTTTTTTTTTTTTTTTTTTTTTTTTTTTTTTTTTTTTTTTTTTTTTTTTTTTTTTTTTTTTTTTTTTTTTTTTTTTTTTTTTTTTTTTTTTTTTTTTTTTTTTTTTTTTTTTTTTTTTTTTTTTTTTTTTTTTTTTTTTTTTTTTTTTTTTTTTTTTTTTTTTTTTTTTTTTTTTTTTTTTTTTTTTTTTTTTTTTTTTTTTTTTTTTTTTTTTTTTTTTTTTTTTTTTTTTTTTTTTTTTTTTTTTTTTTTTTTTTTTTTTTTTTTTTTTTTTTTTTTTTTTTTTTTTTTTTTTTTTTTTTTTTTTTTTTTTTTTTTTTTTTTTTTTTTTTTTTTTTTTTTTTTTTTTTTTTTTTTTTTTTTTTTTTTTTTTTTTTTTTTTTTTTTTTTTTTTTTTTTTTTTTTTTTTTTTTTTTTTTTTTTTTTTTTTTTTTTTTTTTTTTTTTTTTTTTTTTTTTTTTTTTTTTTTTTTTTTTTTTTTTTTTTTTTTTTTTTTTTTTTTTTTTTTTTTTTTTTTTTTTTTTTTTTTTTTTTTTTTTTTTTTTTTTTTTTTTTTTTTTTTTTTTTTTTTTTTTTTTTTTTTTTTTTTTTTTTTTTTTTTTTTTTTTTTTTTTTTTTTTTTTTTTTTTTTTTTTTTTTTTTTTTTTTTTTTTTTTTTTTTTTTTTTTTTTTTTTTTTTTTTTTTTTTTTTTTTTTTTTTTTTTTTTTTTTTTTTTTTTTTTTTTTTTTTTTTTTTTTTTTTTTTTTTTTTTTTTTTTTTTTTTTTTTTTTTTTTTTTTTTTTTTTTTTTTTTTTTTTTTTTTTTTTTTTTTTTTTTTTTTTTTTTTTTTTTTTTTTTTTTTTTTTTTTTTTTTTTTTTTTTTTTTTTTTTTTTTTTTTTTTTTTTTTTTTTTTTTTTTTTTTTTTTTTTTTTTTTTTTTTTTTTTTTTTTTTTTTTTTTTTTTTTTTTTTTTTTTTTTTTTTTTTTTTTTTTTTTTTTTTTTTTTTTTTTTTTTTTTTTTTTTTTTTTTTTTTTTTTTTTTTTTTTTTTTTTTTTTTTTTTTTTTTTTTTTTTTTTTTTTTTTTTTTTTTTTTTTTTTTTTTTTTTTTTTTTTTTTTTTTTTTTTTTTTTTTTTTTTTTTTTTTTTTTTTTTTTTTTTTTTTTTTTTTTTTTTTTTTTTTTTTTTTTTTTTTTTTTTTTTTTTTTTTTTTTTTTTTTTTTTTTTTTTTTTTTTTTTTTTTTTTTTTTTTTTTTTTTTTTTTTTTTTTTTTTTTTTTTTTTTTTTTTTTTTTTTTTTTTTTTTTTTTTTTTTTTTTTTTTTTTTTTTTTTTTTTTTTTTTTTTTTTTTTTTTTTTTTTTTTTTTTTTTTTTTTTTTTTTTTTTTTTTTTTTTTTTTTTTTTTTTTTTTTTTTTTTTTTTTTTTTTTTTTTTTTTTTTTTTTTTTTTTTTTTTTTTTTTTTTTTTTTTTTTTTTTTTTTTTTTTTTTTTTTTTTTTTTTTTTTTTTTTTTTTTTTTTTTTTTTTTTTTTTTTTTTTTTTTTTTTTTTTTTTTTTTTTTTTTTTTTTTTTTTTTTTTTTTTTTTTTTTTTTTTTTTTTTTTTTTTTTTTTTTTTTTTTTTTTTTTTTTTTTTTTTTTTTTTTTTTTTTTTTTTTTTTTTTTTTTTTTTTTTTTTTTTTTTTTTTTTTTTTTTTTTTTTTTTTTTTTTTTTTTTTTTTTTTTTTTTTTTTTTTTTTTTTTTTTTTTTTTTTTTTTTTTTTTTTTTTTTTTTTTTTTTTTTTTTTTTTTTTTTTTTTTTTTTTTTTTTTTTTTTTTTTTTTTTTTTTTTTTTTTTTTTTTTTTTTTTTTTTTTTTTTTTTTTTTTTTTTTTTTTTTTTTTTTTTTTTTTTTTTTTTTTTTTTTTTTTTTTTTTTTTTTTTTTTTTTTTTTTTTTTTTTTTTTTTTTTTTTTTTTTTTTTTTTTTTTTTTTTTTTTTTTTTTTTTTTTTTTTTTTTTTTTTTTTTTTTTTTTTTTTTTTTTTTTTTTTTTTTTTTTTTTTTTTTTTTTTTTTTTTTTTTTTTTTTTTTTTTTTTTTTTTTTTTTTTTTTTTTTTTTTTTTTTTTTTTTTTTTTTTTTTTTTTTTTTTTTTTTTTTTTTTTTTTTTTTTTTTTTTTTTTTTTTTTTTTTTTTTTTTTTTTTTTTTTTTTTTTTTTTTTTTTTTTTTTTTTTTTTTTTTTTTTTTTTTTTTTTTTTTTTTTTTTTTTTTTTTTTTTTTTTTTTTTTTTTTTTTTTTTTTTTTTTTTTTTTTTTTTTTTTTTTTTTTTTTTTTTTTTTTTTTTTTTTTTTTTTTTTTTTTTTTTTTTTTTTTTTTTTTTTTTTTTTTTTTTTTTTTTTTTTTTTTTTTTTTTTTTTTTTTTTTTTTTTTTTTTTTTTTTTTTTTTTTTTTTTTTTTTTTTTTTTTTTTTTTTTTTTTTTTTTTTTTTTTTTTTTTTTTTTTTTTTTTTTTTTTTTTTTTTTTTTTTTTTTTTTTTTTTTTTTTTTTTTTTTTTTTTTTTTTTTTTTTTTTTTTTTTTTTTTTTTTTTTTTTTTTTTTTTTTTTTTTTTTTTTTTTTTTTTTTTTTTTTTTTTTTTTTTTTTTTTTTTTTTTTTTTTTTTTTTTTTTTTTTTTTTTTTTTTTTTTTTTTTTTTTTTTTTTTTTTTTTTTTTTTTTTTTTTTTTTTTTTTTTTTTTTTTTTTTTTTTTTTTTTTTTTTTTTTTTTTTTTTTTTTTTTTTTTTTTTTTTTTTTTTTTTTTTTTTTTTTTTTTTTTTTTTTTTTTTTTTTTTTTTTTTTTTTTTTTTTTTTTTTTTTTTTTTTTTTTTTTTTTTTTTTTTTTTTTTTTTTTTTTTTTTTTTTTTTTTTTTTTTTTTTTTTTTTTTTTTTTTTTTTTTTTTTTTTTTTTTTTTTTTTTTTTTTTTTTTTTTTTTTTTTTTTTTTTTTTTTTTTTTTTTTTTTTTTTTTTTTTTTTTTTTTTTTTTTTTTTTTTTTTTTTTTTTTTTTTTTTTTTTTTTTTTTTTTTTTTTTTTTTTTTTTTTTTTTTTTTTTTTTTTTTTTTTTTTTTTTTTTTTTTTTTTTTTTTTTTTTTTTTTTTTTTTTTTTTTTTTTTTTTTTTTTTTTTTTTTTTTTTTTTTTTTTTTTTTTTTTTTTTTTTTTTTTTTTTTTTTTTTTTTTTTTTTTTTTTTTTTTTTTTTTTTTTTTTTTTTTTTTTTTTTTTTTTTTTTTTTTTTTTTTTTTTTTTTTTTTTTTTTTTTTTTTTTTTTTTTTTTTTTTTTTTTTTTTTTTTTTTTTTTTTTTTTTTTTTTTTTTTTTTTTTTTTTTTTTTTTTTTTTTTTTTTTTTTTTTTTTTTTTTTTTTTTTTTTTTTTTTTTTTTTTTTTTTTTTTTTTTTTTTTTTTTTTTTTTTTTTTTTTTTTTTTTTTTTTTTTTTTTTTTTTTTTTTTTTTTTTTTTTTTTTTTTTTTTTTTTTTTTTTTTTTTTTTTTTTTTTTTTTTTTTTTTTTTTTTTTTTTTTTTTTTTTTTTTTTTTTTTTTTTTTTTTTTTTTTTTTTTTTTTTTTTTTTTTTTTTTTTTTTTTTTTTTTTTTTTTTTTTTTTTTTTTTTTTTTTTTTTTTTTTTTTTTTTTTTTTTTTTTTTTTTTTTTTTTTTTTTTTTTTTTTTTTTTTTTTTTTTTTTTTTTTTTTTTTTTTTTTTTTTTTTTTTTTTTTTTTTTTTTTTTTTTTTTTTTTTTTTTTTTTTTTTTTTTTTTTTTTTTTTTTTTTTTTTTTTTTTTTTTTTTTTTTTTTTTTTTTTTTTTTTTTTTTTTTTTTTTTTTTTTTTTTTTTTTTTTTTTTTTTTTTTTTTTTTTTTTTTTTTTTTTTTTTTTTTTTTTTTTTTTTTTTTTTTTTTTTTTTTTTTTTTTTTTTTTTTTTTTTTTTTTTTTTTTTTTTTTTTTTTTTTTTTTTTTTTTTTTTTTTTTTTTTTTTTTTTTTTTTTTTTTTTTTTTTTTTTTTTTTTTTTTTTTTTTTTTTTTTTTTTTTTTTTTTTTTTTTTTTTTTTTTTTTTTTTTTTTTTTTTTTTTTTTTTTTTTTTTTTTTTTTTTTTTTTTTTTTTTTTTTTTTTTTTTTTTTTTTTTTTTTTTTTTTTTTTTTTTTTTTTTTTTTTTTTTTTTTTTTTTTTTTTTTTTTTTTTTTTTTTTTTTTTTTTTTTTTTTTTTTTTTTTTTTTTTTTTTTTTTTTTTTTTTTTTTTTTTTTTTTTTTTTTTTTTTTTTTTTTTTTTTTTTTTTTTTTTTTTTTTTTTTTTTTTTTTTTTTTTTTTTTTTTTTTTTTTTTTTTTTTTTTTTTTTTTTTTTTTTTTTTTTTTTTTTTTTTTTTTTTTTTTTTTTTTTTTTTTTTTTTTTTTTTTTTTTTTTTTTTTTTTTTTTTTTTTTTTTTTTTTTTTTTTTTTTTTTTTTTTTTTTTTTTTTTTTTTTTTTTTTTTTTTTTTTTTTTTTTTTTTTTTTTTTTTTTTTTTTTTTTTTTTTTTTTTTTTTTTTTTTTTTTTTTTTTTTTTTTTTTTTTTTTTTTTTTTTTTTTTTTTTTTTTTTTTTTTTTTTTTTTTTTTTTTTTTTTTTTTTTTTTTTTTTTTTTTTTTTTTTTTTTTTTTTTTTTTTTTTTTTTTTTTTTTTTTTTTTTTTTTTTTTTTTTTTTTTTTTTTTTTTTTTTTTTTTTTTTTTTTTTTTTTTTTTTTTTTTTTTTTTTTTTTTTTTTTTTTTTTTTTTTTTTTTTTTTTTTTTTTTTTTTTTTTTTTTTTTTTTTTTTTTTTTTTTTTTTTTTTTTTTTTTTTTTTTTTTTTTTTTTTTTTTTTTTTTTTTTTTTTTTTTTTTTTTTTTTTTTTTTTTTTTTTTTTTTTTTTTTTTTTTTTTTTTTTTTTTTTTTTTTTTTTTTTTTTTTTTTTTTTTTTTTTTTTTTTTTTTTTTTTTTTTTTTTTTTTTTTTTTTTTTTTTTTTTTTTTTTTTTTTTTTTTTTTTTTTTTTTTTTTTTTTTTTTTTTTTTTTTTTTTTTTTTTTTTTTTTTTTTTTTTTTTTTTTTTTTTTTTTTTTTTTTTTTTTTTTTTTTTTTTTTTTTTTTTTTTTTTTTTTTTTTTTTTTTTTTTTTTTTTTTTTTTTTTTTTTTTTTTTTTTTTTTTTTTTTTTTTTTTTTTTTTTTTTTTTTTTTTTTTTTTTTTTTTTTTTTTTTTTTTTTTTTTTTTTTTTTTTTTTTTTTTTTTTTTTTTTTTTTTTTTTTTTTTTTTTTTTTTTTTTTTTTTTTTTTTTTTTTTTTTTTTTTTTTTTTTTTTTTTTTTTTTTTTTTTTTTTTTTTTTTTTTTTTTTTTTTTTTTTTTTTTTTTTTTTTTTTTTTTTTTTTTTTTTTTTTTTTTTTTTTTTTTTTTTTTTTTTTTTTTTTTTTTTTTTTTTTTTTTTTTTTTTTTTTTTTTTTTTTTTTTTTTTTTTTTTTTTTTTTTTTTTTTTTTTTTTTTTTTTTTTTTTTTTTTTTTTTTTTTTTTTTTTTTTTTTTTTTTTTTTTTTTTTTTTTTTTTTTTTTTTTTTTTTTTTTTTTTTTTTTTTTTTTTTTTTTTTTTTTTTTTTTTTTTTTTTTTTTTTTTTTTTTTTTTTTTTTTTTTTTTTTTTTTTTTTTTTTTTTTTTTTTTTTTTTTTTTTTTTTTTTTTTTTTTTTTTTTTTTTTTTTTTTTTTTTTTTTTTTTTTTTTTTTTTTTTTTTTTTTTTTTTTTTTTTTTTTTTTTTTTTTTTTTTTTTTTTTTTTTTTTTTTTTTTTTTTTTTTTTTTTTTTTTTTTTTTTTTTTTTTTTTTTTTTTTTTTTTTTTTTTTTTTTTTTTTTTTTTTTTTTTTTTTTTTTTTTTTTTTTTTTTTTTTTTTTTTTTTTTTTTTTTTTTTTTTTTTTTTTTTTTTTTTTTTTTTTTTTTTTTTTTTTTTTTTTTTTTTTTTTTTTTTTTTTTTTTTTTTTTTTTTTTTTTTTTTTTTTTTTTTTTTTTTTTTTTTTTTTTTTTTTTTTTTTTTTTTTTTTTTTTTTTTTTTTTTTTTTTTTTTTTTTTTTTTTTTTTTTTTTTTTTTTTTTTTTTTTTTTTTTTTTTTTTTTTTTTTTTTTTTTTTTTTTTTTTTTTTTTTTTTTTTTTTTTTTTTTTTTTTTTTTTTTTTTTTTTTTTTTTTTTTTTTTTTTTTTTTTTTTTTTTTTTTTTTTTTTTTTTTTTTTTTTTTTTTTTTTTTTTTTTTTTTTTTTTTTTTTTTTTTTTTTTTTTTTTTTTTTTTTTTTTTTTTTTTTTTTTTTTTTTTTTTTTTTTTTTTTTTTTTTTTTTTTTTTTTTTTTTTTTTTTTTTTTTTTTTTTTTTTTTTTTTTTTTTTTTTTTTTTTTTTTTTTTTTTTTTTTTTTTTTTTTTTTTTTTTTTTTTTTTTTTTTTTTTTTTTTTTTTTTTTTTTTTTTTTTTTTTTTTTTTTTTTTTTTTTTTTTTTTTTTTTTTTTTTTTTTTTTTTTTTTTTTTTTTTTTTTTTTTTTTTTTTTTTTTTTTTTTTTTTTTTTTTTTTTTTTTTTTTTTTTTTTTTTTTTTTTTTTTTTTTTTTTTTTTTTTTTTTTTTTTTTTTTTTTTTTTTTTTTTTTTTTTTTTTTTTTTTTTTTTTTTTTTTTTTTTTTTTTTTTTTTTTTTTTTTTTTTTTTTTTTTTTTTTTTTTTTTTTTTTTTTTTTTTTTTTTTTTTTTTTTTTTTTTTTTTTTTTTTTTTTTTTTTTTTTTTTTTTTTTTTTTTTTTTTTTTTTTTTTTTTTTTTTTTTTTTTTTTTTTTTTTTTTTTTTTTTTTTTTTTTTTTTTTTTTTTTTTTTTTTTTTTTTTTTTTTTTTTTTTTTTTTTTTTTTTTTTTTTTTTTTTTTTTTTTTTTTTTTTTTTTTTTTTTTTTTTTTTTTTTTTTTTTTTTTTTTTTTTTTTTTTTTTTTTTTTTTTTTTTTTTTTTTTTTTTTTTTTTTTTTTTTTTTTTTTTTTTTTTTTTTTTTTTTTTTTTTTTTTTTTTTTTTTTTTTTTTTTTTTTTTTTTTTTTTTTTTTTTTTTTTTTTTTTTTTTTTTTTTTTTTTTTTTTTTTTTTTTTTTTTTTTTTTTTTTTTTTTTTTTTTTTTTTTTTTTTTTTTTTTTTTTTTTTTTTTTTTTTTTTTTTTTTTTTTTTTTTTTTTTTTTTTTTTTTTTTTTTTTTTTTTTTTTTTTTTTTTTTTTTTTTTTTTTTTTTTTTTTTTTTTTTTTTTTTTTTTTTTTTTTTTTTTTTTTTTTTTTTTTTTTTTTTTTTTTTTTTTTTTTTTTTTTTTTTTTTTTTTTTTTTTTTTTTTTTTTTTTTTTTTTTTTTTTTTTTTTTTTTTTTTTTTTTTTTTTTTTTTTTTTTTTTTTTTTTTTTTTTTTTTTTTTTTTTTTTTTTTTTTTTTTTTTTTTTTTTTTTTTTTTTTTTTTTTTTTTTTTTTTTTTTTTTTTTTTTTTTTTTTTTTTTTTTTTTTTTTTTTTTTTTTTTTTTTTTTTTTTTTTTTTTTTTTTTTTTTTTTTTTTTTTTTTTTTTTTTTTTTTTTTTTTTTTTTTTTTTTTTTTTTTTTTTTTTTTTTTTTTTTTTTTTTTTTTTTTTTTTTTTTTTTTTTTTTTTTTTTTTTTTTTTTTTTTTTTTTTTTTTTTTTTTTTTTTTTTTTTTTTTTTTTTTTTTTTTTTTTTTTTTTTTTTTTTTTTTTTTTTTTTTTTTTTTTTTTTTTTTTTTTTTTTTTTTTTTTTTTTTTTTTTTTTTTTTTTTTTTTTTTTTTTTTTTTTTTTTTTTTTTTTTTTTTTTTTTTTTTTTTTTTTTTTTTTTTTTTTTTTTTTTTTTTTTTTTTTTTTTTTTTTTTTTTTTTTTTTTTTTTTTTTTTTTTTTTTTTTTTTTTTTTTTTTTTTTTTTTTTTTTTTTTTTTTTTTTTTTTTTTTTTTTTTTTTTTTTTTTTTTTTTTTTTTTTTTTTTTTTTTTTTTTTTTTTTTTTTTTTTTTTTTTTTTTTTTTTTTTTTTTTTTTTTTTTTTTTTTTTTTTTTTTTTTTTTTTTTTTTTTTTTTTTTTTTTTTTTTTTTTTTTTTTTTTTTTTTTTTTTTTTTTTTTTTTTTTTTTTTTTTTTTTTTTTTTTTTTTTTTTTTTTTTTTTTTTTTTTTTTTTTTTTTTTTTTTTTTTTTTTTTTTTTTTTTTTTTTTTTTTTTTTTTTTTTTTTTTTTTTTTTTTTTTTTTTTTTTTTTTTTTTTTTTTTTTTTTTTTTTTTTTTTTTTTTTTTTTTTTTTTTTTTTTTTTTTTTTTTTTTTTTTTTTTTTTTTTTTTTTTTTTTTTTTTTTTTTTTTTTTTTTTTTTTTTTTTTTTTTTTTTTTTTTTTTTTTTTTTTTTTTTTTTTTTTTTTTTTTTTTTTTTTTTTTTTTTTTTTTTTTTTTTTTTTTTTTTTTTTTTTTTTTTTTTTTTTTTTTTTTTTTTTTTTTTTTTTTTTTTTTTTTTTTTTTTTTTTTTTTTTTTTTTTTTTTTTTTTTTTTTTTTTTTTTTTTTTTTTTTTTTTTTTTTTTTTTTTTTTTTTTTTTTTTTTTTTTTTTTTTTTTTTTTTTTTTTTTTTTTTTTTTTTTTTTTTTTTTTTTTTTTTTTTTTTTTTTTTTTTTTTTTTTTTTTTTTTTTTTTTTTTTTTTTTTTTTTTTTTTTTTTTTTTTTTTTTTTTTTTTTTTTTTTTTTTTTTTTTTTTTTTTTTTTTTTTTTTTTTTTTTTTTTTTTTTTTTTTTTTTTTTTTTTTTTTTTTTTTTTTTTTTTTTTTTTTTTTTTTTTTTTTTTTTTTTTTTTTTTTTTTTTTTTTTTTTTTTTTTTTTTTTTTTTTTTTTTTTTTTTTTTTTTTTTTTTTTTTTTTTTTTTTTTTTTTTTTTTTTTTTTTTTTTTTTTTTTTTTTTTTTTTTTTTTTTTTTTTTTTTTTTTTTTTTTTTTTTTTTTTTTTTTTTTTTTTTTTTTTTTTTTTTTTTTTTTTTTTTTTTTTTTTTTTTTTTTTTTTTTTTTTTTTTTTTTTTTTTTTTTTTTTTTTTTTTTTTTTTTTTTTTTTTTTTTTTTTTTTTTTTTTTTTTTTTTTTTTTTTTTTTTTTTTTTTTTTTTTTTTTTTTTTTTTTTTTTTTTTTTTTTTTTTTTTTTTTTTTTTTTTTTTTTTTTTTTTTTTTTTTTTTTTTTTTTTTTTTTTTTTTTTTTTTTTTTTTTTTTTTTTTTTTTTTTTTTTTTTTTTTTTTTTTTTTTTTTTTTTTTTTTTTTTTTTTTTTTTTTTTTTTTTTTTTTTTTTTTTTTTTTTTTTTTTTTTTTTTTTTTTTTTTTTTTTTTTTTTTTTTTTTTTTTTTTTTTTTTTTTTTTTTTTTTTTTTTTTTTTTTTTTTTTTTTTTTTTTTTTTTTTTTTTTTTTTTTTTTTTTTTTTTTTTTTTTTTTTTTTTTTTTTTTTTTTTTTTTTTTTTTTTTTTTTTTTTTTTTTTTTTTTTTTTTTTTTTTTTTTTTTTTTTTTTTTTTTTTTTTTTTTTTTTTTTTTTTTTTTTTTTTTTTTTTTTTTTTTTTTTTTTTTTTTTTTTTTTTTTTTTTTTTTTTTTTTTTTTTTTTTTTTTTTTTTTTTTTTTTTTTTTTTTTTTTTTTTTTTTTTTTTTTTTTTTTTTTTTTTTTTTTTTTTTTTTTTTTTTTTTTTTTTTTTTTTTTTTTTTTTTTTTTTTTTTTTTTTTTTTTTTTTTTTTTTTTTTTTTTTTTTTTTTTTTTTTTTTTTTTTTTTTTTTTTTTTTTTTTTTTTTTTTTTTTTTTTTTTTTTTTTTTTTTTTTTTTTTTTTTTTTTTTTTTTTTTTTTTTTTTTTTTTTTTTTTTTTTTTTTTTTTTTTTTTTTTTTTTTTTTTTTTTTTTTTTTTTTTTTTTTTTTTTTTTTTTTTTTTTTTTTTTTTTTTTTTTTTTTTTTTTTTTTTTTTTTTTTTTTTTTTTTTTTTTTTTTTTTTTTTTTTTTTTTTTTTTTTTTTTTTTTTTTTTTTTTTTTTTTTTTTTTTTTTTTTTTTTTTTTTTTTTTTTTTTTTTTTTTTTTTTTTTTTTTTTTTTTTTTTTTTTTTTTTTTTTTTTTTTTTTTTTTTTTTTTTTTTTTTTTTTTTTTTTTTTTTTTTTTTTTTTTTTTTTTTTTTTTTTTTTTTTTTTTTTTTTTTTTTTTTTTTTTTTTTTTTTTTTTTTTTTTTTTTTTTTTTTTTTTTTTTTTTTTTTTTTTTTTTTTTTTTTTTTTTTTTTTTTTTTTTTTTTTTTTTTTTTTTTTTTTTTTTTTTTTTTTTTTTTTTTTTTTTTTTTTTTTTTTTTTTTTTTTTTTTTTTTTTTTTTTTTTTTTTTTTTTTTTTTTTTTTTTTTTTTTTTTTTTTTTTTTTTTTTTTTTTTTTTTTTTTTTTTTTTTTTTTTTTTTTTTTTTTTTTTTTTTTTTTTTTTTTTTTTTTTTTTTTTTTTTTTTTTTTTTTTTTTTTTTTTTTTTTTTTTTTTTTTTTTTTTTTTTTTTTTTTTTTTTTTTTTTTTTTTTTTTTTTTTTTTTTTTTTTTTTTTTTTTTTTTTTTTTTTTTTTTTTTTTTTTTTTTTTTTTTTTTTTTTTTTTTTTTTTTTTTTTTTTTTTTTTTTTTTTTTTTTTTTTTTTTTTTTTTTTTTTTTTTTTTTTTTTTTTTTTTTTTTTTTTTTTTTTTTTTTTTTTTTTTTTTTTTTTTTTTTTTTTTTTTTTTTTTTTTTTTTTTTTTTTTTTTTTTTTTTTTTTTTTTTTTTTTTTTTTTTTTTTTTTTTTTTTTTTTTTTTTTTTTTTTTTTTTTTTTTTTTTTTTTTTTTTTTTTTTTTTTTTTTTTTTTTTTTTTTTTTTTTTTTTTTTTTTTTTTTTTTTTTTTTTTTTTTTTTTTTTTTTTTTTTTTTTTTTTTTTTTTTTTTTTTTTTTTTTTTTTTTTTTTTTTTTTTTTTTTTTTTTTTTTTTTTTTTTTTTTTTTTTTTTTTTTTTTTTTTTTTTTTTTTTTTTTTTTTTTTTTTTTTTTTTTTTTTTTTTTTTTTTTTTTTTTTTTTTTTTTTTTTTTTTTTTTTTTTTTTTTTTTTTTTTTTTTTTTTTTTTTTTTTTTTTTTTTTTTTTTTTTTTTTTTTTTTTTTTTTTTTTTTTTTTTTTTTTTTTTTTTTTTTTTTTTTTTTTTTTTTTTTTTTTTTTTTTTTTTTTTTTTTTTTTTTTTTTTTTTTTTTTTTTTTTTTTTTTTTTTTTTTTTTTTTTTTTTTTTTTTTTTTTTTTTTTTTTTTTTTTTTTTTTTTTTTTTTTTTTTTTTTTTTTTTTTTTTTTTTTTTTTTTTTTTTTTTTTTTTTTTTTTTTTTTTTTTTTTTTTTTTTTTTTTTTTTTTTTTTTTTTTTTTTTTTTTTTTTTTTTTTTTTTTTTTTTTTTTTTTTTTTTTTTTTTTTTTTTTTTTTTTTTTTTTTTTTTTTTTTTTTTTTTTTTTTTTTTTTTTTTTTTTTTTTTTTTTTTTTTTTTTTTTTTTTTTTTTTTTTTTTTTTTTTTTTTTTTTTTTTTTTTTTTTTTTTTTTTTTTTTTTTTTTTTTTTTTTTTTTTTTTTTTTTTTTTTTTTTTTTTTTTTTTTTTTTTTTTTTTTTTTTTTTTTTTTTTTTTTTTTTTTTTTTTTTTTTTTTTTTTTTTTTTTTTTTTTTTTTTTTTTTTTTTTTTTTTTTTTTTTTTTTTTTTTTTTTTTTTTTTTTTTTTTTTTTTTTTTTTTTTTTTTTTTTTTTTTTTTTTTTTTTTTTTTTTTTTTTTTTTTTTTTTTTTTTTTTTTTTTTTTTTTTTTTTTTTTTTTTTTTTTTTTTTTTTTTTTTTTTTTTTTTTTTTTTTTTTTTTTTTTTTTTTTTTTTTTTTTTTTTTTTTTTTTTTTTTTTTTTTTTTTTTTTTTTTTTTTTTTTTTTTTTTTTTTTTTTTTTTTTTTTTTTTTTTTTTTTTTTTTTTTTTTTTTTTTTTTTTTTTTTTTTTTTTTTTTTTTTTTTTTTTTTTTTTTTTTTTTTTTTTTTTTTTTTTTTTTTTTTTTTTTTTTTTTTTTTTTTTTTTTTTTTTTTTTTTTTTTTTTTTTTTTTTTTTTTTTTTTTTTTTTTTTTTTTTTTTTTTTTTTTTTTTTTTTTTTTTTTTTTTTTTTTTTTTTTTTTTTTTTTTTTTTTTTTTTTTTTTTTTTTTTTTTTTTTTTTTTTTTTTTTTTTTTTTTTTTTTTTTTTTTTTTTTTTTTTTTTTTTTTTTTTTTTTTTTTTTTTTTTTTTTTTTTTTTTTTTTTTTTTTTTTTTTTTTTTTTTTTTTTTTTTTTTTTTTTTTTTTTTTTTTTTTTTTTTTTTTTTTTTTTTTTTTTTTTTTTTTTTTTTTTTTTTTTTTTTTTTTTTTTTTTTTTTTTTTTTTTTTTTTTTTTTTTTTTTTTTTTTTTTTTTTTTTTTTTTTTTTTTTTTTTTTTTTTTTTTTTTTTTTTTTTTTTTTTTTTTTTTTTTTTTTTTTTTTTTTTTTTTTTTTTTTTTTTTTTTTTTTTTTTTTTTTTTTTTTTTTTTTTTTTTTTTTTTTTTTTTTTTTTTTTTTTTTTTTTTTTTTTTTTTTTTTTTTTTTTTTTTTTTTTTTTTTTTTTTTTTTTTTTTTTTTTTTTTTTTTTTTTTTTTTTTTTTTTTTTTTTTTTTTTTTTTTTTTTTTTTTTTTTTTTTTTTTTTTTTTTTTTTTTTTTTTTTTTTTTTTTTTTTTTTTTTTTTTTTTTTTTTTTTTTTTTTTTTTTTTTTTTTTTTTTTTTTTTTTTTTTTTTTTTTTTTTTTTTTTTTTTTTTTTTTTTTTTTTTTTTTTTTTTTTTTTTTTTTTTTTTTTTTTTTTTTTTTTTTTTTTTTTTTTTTTTTTTTTTTTTTTTTTTTTTTTTTTTTTTTTTTTTTTTTTTTTTTTTTTTTTTTTTTTTTTTTTTTTTTTTTTTTTTTTTTTTTTTTTTTTTTTTTTTTTTTTTTTTTTTTTTTTTTTTTTTTTTTTTTTTTTTTTTTTTTTTTTTTTTTTTTTTTTTTTTTTTTTTTTTTTTTTTTTTTTTTTTTTTTTTTTTTTTTTTTTTTTTTTTTTTTTTTTTTTTTTTTTTTTTTTTTTTTTTTTTTTTTTTTTTTTTTTTTTTTTTTTTTTTTTTTTTTTTTTTTTTTTTTTTTTTTTTTTTTTTTTTTTTTTTTTTTTTTTTTTTTTTTTTTTTTTTTTTTTTTTTTTTTTTTTTTTTTTTTTTTTTTTTTTTTTTTTTTTTTTTTTTTTTTTTTTTTTTTTTTTTTTTTTTTTTTTTTTTTTTTTTTTTTTTTTTTTTTTTTTTTTTTTTTTTTTTTTTTTTTTTTTTTTTTTTTTTTTTTTTTTTTTTTTTTTTTTTTTTTTTTTTTTTTTTTTTTTTTTTTTTTTTTTTTTTTTTTTTTTTTTTTTTTTTTTTTTTTTTTTTTTTTTTTTTTTTTTTTTTTTTTTTTTTTTTTTTTTTTTTTTTTTTTTTTTTTTTTTTTTTTTTTTTTTTTTTTTTTTTTTTTTTTTTTTTTTTTTTTTTTTTTTTTTTTTTTTTTTTTTTTTTTTTTTTTTTTTTTTTTTTTTTTTTTTTTTTTTTTTTTTTTTTTTTTTTTTTTTTTTTTTTTTTTTTTTTTTTTTTTTTTTTTTTTTTTTTTTTTTTTTTTTTTTTTTTTTTTTTTTTTTTTTTTTTTTTTTTTTTTTTTTTTTTTTTTTTTTTTTTTTTTTTTTTTTTTTTTTTTTTTTTTTTTTTTTTTTTTTTTTTTTTTTTTTTTTTTTTTTTTTTTTTTTTTTTTTTTTTTTTTTTTTTTTTTTTTTTTTTTTTTTTTTTTTTTTTTTTTTTTTTTTTTTTTTTTTTTTTTTTTTTTTTTTTTTTTTTTTTTTTTTTTTTTTTTTTTTTTTTTTTTTTTTTTTTTTTTTTTTTTTTTTTTTTTTTTTTTTTTTTTTTTTTTTTTTTTTTTTTTTTTTTTTTTTTTTTTTTTTTTTTTTTTTTTTTTTTTTTTTTTTTTTTTTTTTTTTTTTTTTTTTTTTTTTTTTTTTTTTTTTTTTTTTTTTTTTTTTTTTTTTTTTTTTTTTTTTTTTTTTTTTTTTTTTTTTTTTTTTTTTTTTTTTTTTTTTTTTTTTTTTTTTTTTTTTTTTTTTTTTTTTTTTTTTTTTTTTTTTTTTTTTTTTTTTTTTTTTTTTTTTTTTTTTTTTTTTTTTTTTTTTTTTTTTTTTTTTTTTTTTTTTTTTTTTTTTTTTTTTTTTTTTTTTTTTTTTTTTTTTTTTTTTTTTTTTTTTTTTTTTTTTTTTTTTTTTTTTTTTTTTTTTTTTTTTTTTTTTTTTTTTTTTTTTTTTTTTTTTTTTTTTTTTTTTTTTTTTTTTTTTTTTTTTTTTTTTTTTTTTTTTTTTTTTTTTTTTTTTTTTTTTTTTTTTTTTTTTTTTTTTTTTTTTTTTTTTTTTTTTTTTTTTTTTTTTTTTTTTTTTTTTTTTTTTTTTTTTTTTTTTTTTTTTTTTTTTTTTTTTTTTTTTTTTTTTTTTTTTTTTTTTTTTTTTTTTTTTTTTTTTTTTTTTTTTTTTTTTTTTTTTTTTTTTTTTTTTTTTTTTTTTTTTTTTTTTTTTTTTTTTTTTTTTTTTTTTTTTTTTTTTTTTTTTTTTTTTTTTTTTTTTTTTTTTTTTTTTTTTTTTTTTTTTTTTTTTTTTTTTTTTTTTTTTTTTTTTTTTTTTTTTTTTTTTTTTTTTTTTTTTTTTTTTTTTTTTTTTTTTTTTTTTTTTTTTTTTTTTTTTTTTTTTTTTTTTTTTTTTTTTTTTTTTTTTTTTTTTTTTTTTTTTTTTTTTTTTTTTTTTTTTTTTTTTTTTTTTTTTTTTTTTTTTTTTTTTTTTTTTTTTTTTTTTTTTTTTTTTTTTTTTTTTTTTTTTTTTTTTTTTTTTTTTTTTTTTTTTTTTTTTTTTTTTTTTTTTTTTTTTTTTTTTTTTTTTTTTTTTTTTTTTTTTTTTTTTTTTTTTTTTTTTTTTTTTTTTTTTTTTTTTTTTTTTTTTTTTTTTTTTTTTTTTTTTTTTTTTTTTTTTTTTTTTTTTTTTTTTTTTTTTTTTTTTTTTTTTTTTTTTTTTTTTTTTTTTTTTTTTTTTTTTTTTTTTTTTTTTTTTTTTTTTTTTTTTTTTTTTTTTTTTTTTTTTTTTTTTTTTTTTTTTTTTTTTTTTTTTTTTTTTTTTTTTTTTTTTTTTTTTTTTTTTTTTTTTTTTTTTTTTTTTTTTTTTTTTTTTTTTTTTTTTTTTTTTTTTTTTTTTTTTTTTTTTTTTTTTTTTTTTTTTTTTTTTTTTTTTTTTTTTTTTTTTTTTTTTTTTTTTTTTTTTTTTTTTTTTTTTTTTTTTTTTTTTTTTTTTTTTTTTTTTTTTTTTTTTTTTTTTTTTTTTTTTTTTTTTTTTTTTTTTTTTTTTTTTTTTTTTTTTTTTTTTTTTTTTTTTTTTTTTTTTTTTTTTTTTTTTTTTTTTTTTTTTTTTTTTTTTTTTTTTTTTTTTTTTTTTTTTTTTTTTTTTTTTTTTTTTTTTTTTTTTTTTTTTTTTTTTTTTTTTTTTTTTTTTTTTTTTTTTTTTTTTTTTTTTTTTTTTTTTTTTTTTTTTTTTTTTTTTTTTTTTTTTTTTTTTTTTTTTTTTTTTTTTTTTTTTTTTTTTTTTTTTTTTTTTTTTTTTTTTTTTTTTTTTTTTTTTTTTTTTTTTTTTTTTTTTTTTTTTTTTTTTTTTTTTTTTTTTTTTTTTTTTTTTTTTTTTTTTTTTTTTTTTTTTTTTTTTTTTTTTTTTTTTTTTTTTTTTTTTTTTTTTTTTTTTTTTTTTTTTTTTTTTTTTTTTTTTTTTTTTTTTTTTTTTTTTTTTTTTTTTTTTTTTTTTTTTTTTTTTTTTTTTTTTTTTTTTTTTTTTTTTTTTTTTTTTTTTTTTTTTTTTTTTTTTTTTTTTTTTTTTTTTTTTTTTTTTTTTTTTTTTTTTTTTTTTTTTTTTTTTTTTTTTTTTTTTTTTTTTTTTTTTTTTTTTTTTTTTTTTTTTTTTTTTTTTTTTTTTTTTTTTTTTTTTTTTTTTTTTTTTTTTTTTTTTTTTTTTTTTTTTTTTTTTTTTTTTTTTTTTTTTTTTTTTTTTTTTTTTTTTTTTTTTTTTTTTTTTTTTTTTTTTTTTTTTTTTTTTTTTTTTTTTTTTTTTTTTTTTTTTTTTTTTTTTTTTTTTTTTTTTTTTTTTTTTTTTTTTTTTTTTTTTTTTTTTTTTTTTTTTTTTTTTTTTTTTTTTTTTTTTTTTTTTTTTTTTTTTTTTTTTTTTTTTTTTTTTTTTTTTTTTTTTTTTTTTTTTTTTTTTTTTTTTTTTTTTTTTTTTTTTTTTTTTTTTTTTTTTTTTTTTTTTTTTTTTTTTTTTTTTTTTTTTTTTTTTTTTTTTTTTTTTTTTTTTTTTTTTTTTTTTTTTTTTTTTTTTTTTTTTTTTTTTTTTTTTTTTTTTTTTTTTTTTTTTTTTTTTTTTTTTTTTTTTTTTTTTTTTTTTTTTTTTTTTTTTTTTTTTTTTTTTTTTTTTTTTTTTTTTTTTTTTTTTTTTTTTTTTTTTTTTTTTTTTTTTTTTTTTTTTTTTTTTTTTTTTTTTTTTTTTTTTTTTTTTTTTTTTTTTTTTTTTTTTTTTTTTTTTTTTTTTTTTTTTTTTTTTTTTTTTTTTTTTTTTTTTTTTTTTTTTTTTTTTTTTTTTTTTTTTTTTTTTTTTTTTTTTTTTTTTTTTTTTTTTTTTTTTTTTTTTTTTTTTTTTTTTTTTTTTTTTTTTTTTTTTTTTTTTTTTTTTTTTTTTTTTTTTTTTTTTTTTTTTTTTTTTTTTTTTTTTTTTTTTTTTTTTTTTTTTTTTTTTTTTTTTTTTTTTTTTTTTTTTTTTTTTTTTTTTTTTTTTTTTTTTTTTTTTTTTTTTTTTTTTTTTTTTTTTTTTTTTTTTTTTTTTTTTTTTTTTTTTTTTTTTTTTTTTTTTTTTTTTTTTTTTTTTTTTTTTTTTTTTTTTTTTTTTTTTTTTTTTTTTTTTTTTTTTTTTTTTTTTTTTTTTTTTTTTTTTTTTTTTTTTTTTTTTTTTTTTTTTTTTTTTTTTTTTTTTTTTTTTTTTTTTTTTTTTTTTTTTTTTTTTTTTTTTTTTTTTTTTTTTTTTTTTTTTTTTTTTTTTTTTTTTTTTTTTTTTTTTTTTTTTTTTTTTTTTTTTTTTTTTTTTTTTTTTTTTTTTTTTTTTTTTTTTTTTTTTTTTTTTTTTTTTTTTTTTTTTTTTTTTTTTTTTTTTTTTTTTTTTTTTTTTTTTTTTTTTTTTTTTTTTTTTTTTTTTTTTTTTTTTTTTTTTTTTTTTTTTTTTTTTTTTTTTTTTTTTTTTTTTTTTTTTTTTTTTTTTTTTTTTTTTTTTTTTTTTTTTTTTTTTTTTTTTTTTTTTTTTTTTTTTTTTTTTTTTTTTTTTTTTTTTTTTTTTTTTTTTTTTTTTTTTTTTTTTTTTTTTTTTTTTTTTTTTTTTTTTTTTTTTTTTTTTTTTTTTTTTTTTTTTTTTTTTTTTTTTTTTTTTTTTTTTTTTTTTTTTTTTTTTTTTTTTTTTTTTTTTTTTTTTTTTTTTTTTTTTTTTTTTTTTTTTTTTTTTTTTTTTTTTTTTTTTTTTTTTTTTTTTTTTTTTTTTTTTTTTTTTTTTTTTTTTTTTTTTTTTTTTTTTTTTTTTTTTTTTTTTTTTTTTTTTTTTTTTTTTTTTTTTTTTTTTTTTTTTTTTTTTTTTTTTTTTTTTTTTTTTTTTTTTTTTTTTTTTTTTTTTTTTTTTTTTTTTTTTTTTTTTTTTTTTTTTTTTTTTTTTTTTTTTTTTTTTTTTTTTTTTTTTTTTTTTTTTTTTTTTTTTTTTTTTTTTTTTTTTTTTTTTTTTTTTTTTTTTTTTTTTTTTTTTTTTTTTTTTTTTTTTTTTTTTTTTTTTTTTTTTTTTTTTTTTTTTTTTTTTTTTTTTTTTTTTTTTTTTTTTTTTTTTTTTTTTTTTTTTTTTTTTTTTTTTTTTTTTTTTTTTTTTTTTTTTTTTTTTTTTTTTTTTTTTTTTTTTTTTTTTTTTTTTTTTTTTTTTTTTTTTTTTTTTTTTTTTTTTTTTTTTTTTTTTTTTTTTTTTTTTTTTTTTTTTTTTTTTTTTTTTTTTTTTTTTTTTTTTTTTTTTTTTTTTTTTTTTTTTTTTTTTTTTTTTTTTTTTTTTTTTTTTTTTTTTTTTTTTTTTTTTTTTTTTTTTTTTTTTTTTTTTTTTTTTTTTTTTTTTTTTTTTTTTTTTTTTTTTTTTTTTTTTTTTTTTTTTTTTTTTTTTTTTTTTTTTTTTTTTTTTTTTTTTTTTTTTTTTTTTTTTTTTTTTTTTTTTTTTTTTTTTTTTTTTTTTTTTTTTTTTTTTTTTTTTTTTTTTTTTTTTTTTTTTTTTTTTTTTTTTTTTTTTTTTTTTTTTTTTTTTTTTTTTTTTTTTTTTTTTTTTTTTTTTTTTTTTTTTTTTTTTTTTATTTTTTTTTTTTTTTTTTTTTTTTTTTTTTTTTTTCTTT
>JAHWDV010000012.1:0-78924 GCA_022702605.1 Microbotryum scabiosae | reverse complement strand
TGTCCATTGTAACATACCTAATTAATAAATAGGTCTTTAGGAGTTTCCAGCATACAGTTAGGTTTTATTATAGATTTCTCTATAACAGGGAAAGAATCATTTGTTTGTAGCCAAATACTATAAACTAATTATTATGAAAGGGGGGAGAAAGACTGAAATATGCTATAATGGCTTATTCGTAATAAAATATCCACTCGCCCTAGCGGGAAAAATGTCCCTTTCTTAAGATGTTTAATGATAAAGTTTTTCTGAGTGTTTTCTATCTTCGCTGCTATCGAAATAGATGGGTAAATAGATACTAAGTTATACATATCATCATAGATATATACAGGATACTTTCGATATGCGTTTGCTAATGCTAACGCTTCTTTGGCAGCTGCAGTTAACTTAATACCTTTGTTAATAGGAGTTCGTCCAATATTTACACCAGTCATACGTTCACTAACACTTTGTCGTCCTAAATATCTATAGGTTGCCCACCACCACTAGTTTTAGAAGCAAAATTATACTTCTGTTCTCTAGGAAAATGGTCTAAATATTTTTGTTCAACATTAAGAAGATCTTGCTTAGTAATAGTAGCACTATTAGCAACAAGTTCAAAGATAATAACGACTCCCTAGTGGGCTGGATTTCAATCCATATTTAGAAATGGCATTTTGCAAATGAGTATTGCTATTTAAGCCAGAAATAGTATGTTCTCCCTAGGGCGAAATCGGACAACAGGGTTAATTGTGCTACCTACATAGATTCTATGAGTGATGGTATTATAAATACCATAGATAACACCAAAAGCGGTACCTTTTGTGGTATATCTTAATACATCAATACCATCAGGAGTCAATTTGTCAAATATACTTACATATGCTGGCAAATCAACAAATCCTTTAGGTAAGATAGACAGAATAATTACCCCTAGAAATAGTGGCACTAAGCATTTGATAATCATATTTTTCATAATAATAGTAGTTGATAAATTTTGTTAAAGCTGCAAACTTTGTGATTGATCTGGATTATGATCAATTCCCTCACGGTACTCTTCACTATCGCTAAACATATCATACTTAGCCTTGGAGGATGGTACCCCCATATTCAGACAGACTTACTTCCGTCTTACTCACTAATATTATCTAACTTTAGTTTTGCTAAAGATAATAGTTAGCTAGTTGTAATAAAATGCTTATTCACAGGACTATAACCTTCTATGGTCTCTGATATTTCTCAGTTGTCTTCATCCATTTTTCCTTACTTGTTCTTAAGGAAAGAAAGAGAAAAAGCAAAAAGGTCACAGAGAGACTATCCATTTCAGAATATTAAATTATGTATATATATTACTAGGCTAACCTGTGTTCGCTCACCGCTACTGACAGGGTCTCGGTTGATTTCCTTTCCTTAACTTACTACGATGTTTCGGTTCAGTCAGTAGTATATTTTAGGTTTCCCTTAAGGTCGTACTAGTTTTAGATTACTAGTACTTTAAGTGTTTACACTCCTTTTCTGATATGTTTGCTAGGCATCCTTAACAATCCCTTTAGTCACTTGATGATAATTCCACATTGTTATCTATTCTTATATTAATTATTCCAAGTGAGCAGAACAAGTTAAAAACATCATTTCATCTATATAGGAGTAAAGGATAATATCTCTACTACCTCTGACAAATTTATTATCGTATTTACGTTTTTACAAAAAGAAAAAGAAAAAGAAATCACGTAAAGAAACATAGCGCTTCCTTTCTTTAGTCATGAATACAAGTAATGGGAATTGAACCCATACGATTTGAAATCATGGTTGCTTAAGAACCACCTGTCTACCAATTCCAGCATACTTGCTTTTAACTTACGATGGTATTTATCCTTCTTCTTTAAATTACTTTCTTTCCTTTCCCTTTTAGAAAAGAAACAAGAAAGAAAAGAAAAGAAAGGGATTAGAGCAGAAAGAGGTTTTAGAAAAGAAAAAGGAGAAAGGGAGGAAAAGGAGTATGAGTGGCCTATATTATCCTCTCTAGGAATCGAACCTAGATGAATATATTAGAAGTATAATGTTTTGCCATTAAACTAAGAGGACTATTACACAGTTATTATTTCCTCTCAGTTAAACATAAATATCTCCTAAAATAAAATTAATAATTATGATAAGATAAAATGTGTCTTTAGAAATAACACTAACTAATATACTATGAGTATAGTAATAGGAAACTCATCATTAGTTATTAGGCTTAATAGCTCTTAATAAGTAACGTTTTTTGTATCCAGTAAGATTTTTATTGTTTAGACTCCCCCTTTTTTAACAAGTTAAAAAGCTAGGGCTTGTAATATACCCTTGATCTCATCCTATTGCCGCTACTCCTTTACGCACACTACTATAAGTTATCGTCTCTTTTAATTCCACAATAAATTCATAAGCCTGCTTATGAGAACGTTTTCTATTTAAAGCTACGATACGCATCATTTCTCTATTTTCAAGAGTATGCTTTTTACCAAAGAAGGAGTTATTAGGACCAAAGCGGTCAGGTTTGGGCTTGTATCCATCTTCCTGAACATCTTTTTGTGTATTATATTCAGGGTCTAATAAATCAATTCACTGTTGTTCTGCTTCTGATAAATTAATAGGATCTAATTCTAAAATAAGTAATTCAAATGATTCAAGACGACAAATCAATTTCAAATAAGCTGCCTGATAGTAGTTGCTTAAACGTAAATATATATTACCTGATTTTCCAATATAGCATCTACCATTCAATAAATACCTTCTTTATCTTTGGTTATTAATCTAATACTTTCTCTGTCTTTAATATTTTTAAAAGTGTAAATGGCATGTTTGTGTGCTGCACTCTTACAAACAGACGAAATTATTCTCTTTCTATAACAATAGTACAACCAATTTTTTTAACAATTTGTAGCATGACTTTATATTTACTAGACTTGACACACTACCCTTTGTTAGTTTGTAAAGGAAATAAATGAATAAATTAAGCCCGACTTTTCATTCTGCTTTTCATTCCATTTCTTTTAATATAGCATCTAATATGCAGCAGAAATTTAATAAACGTACTGTTCTTATAATGACATTTCTTTTTCTTATGTATTTCTTTTGTTTTGTTTTGTTAGTTTGTAAAGGGAAGAAATTTACTATTGTATTTTCTTTACAGTAAAGGCAGATATAATTCTTAACACTAATTATTTATATAACTCGCATATTAAGGACCTAATCAAGAATATACTATTAAATATACATTACGTGCAGAAAAAAGAATTATATCTAAAATTTAATTAAAGAAAGGTAAGCTAAGTTGTGATTACTCTTTTACATAATGACATTGTAAAGAATAGCTCAGAACAAATAGTAAAAAGGGAGGAAAAATATTAATTAATAGTATTAATTACGAATATAATAGTAGGAAACTCATCATAAGTGAGAATAATCCAGTAGCTTCTGATAAGGCGAACCCTAAAATAGCGTAAGAGAACAGTTGTGATCTCATTCCAGGGTTTCTAGCAACTCCAGTAATTAAACCGGCGAATACTACCCCAATACCTACTCCCGCTCCGGCTAACCCAATTGTAGCTAATCCTGAACCAATGTATTTTGCAGCTTGTAACATAATTTTATATATTTTACTAGACTTGACACACTACCCTTTGACTTTATATTTAGATTTGTAAATCGGGAAAGGAAAGTGAAAGGAAAGGAAAAGGAAACTGTTAATATAGCAGGCAGGTCTATAATATGCAGCAGAAATTTAATTACTCTCCTTTACCTTTTTCTTTAGAGTAGAAAAAATCTAAATAAGATAAATAATAAACGTACTGTTCTTATATCTTAGTTTTGTTTTAGCCTATTTTGTAAGTAAAATCCGAGAACACTTCACTTCTCCCACTTTCTTTTACAAAATCTAAATAAAAAGATAAGGGCTCCCTCTCCTTGATTGTTTCTTATACTTGGCTTATGTTTTTATTTAGATTTTGTTAGGGATTGGGGGAGAGGGAGAGGGAGAGAAAGAGAAAGAGAAATAAAATAAAGATGAGGCTATTTACGTAAAAACTCTGGCGTACTGGTTTCCTGTAGGAAAGTAAAAAGAAAAGGGGAGAGAAAAAGGGAGTAAAGATATATATAAAAGAGACTGTAGTCATTATTCTTCAGCTATGTCTATTTTCCACATGACTATTTTATCTTGACTCTTTTTGTAGTACGCCTGAGAGGTTTTACGCGAGAAAAAGGGAGAGAAATAGGCTAAGAGTTACTATGTATATATTATATTTATTATGACAATTTTCACATCTCCATTAGAGCAATTCGAAGTTAATTCTTTTGCTGCTATCAACGCTCCTTTATTAGGATCATTTAACTTTTCATTAACTAACCTAGGTTTCTATACATTAGTTCTATTATTACTATCTGTTGGAGCACATTCAAACGAACGACGATTAGTACCTAGTCGATGATCAATTGGTTTAGAGTCATCATATGCTTCATTACACGGAATGGTTAAAGAACAAATTGGTTCAGCCAATGAAGTATTCTTACCGTTTATTTACGCATTATTCTTCTTCATTCTTATTGGAAACCTTATTGGTAACGTTCCATACTCATTTGCTATTGGAACAAGTGCTGTAGTGTCAATTGGATTAAGTTTCACTGTATTCTTTGGGGTAACTATCTTAGGTCTTTACCGACATGGAGTTCACTTCTTCTCATTCTTTGTACCTGCAGGTACACCTATTGGAATGGTACCACTACTAGTATTAATTGAATTAATTTCTTACTTAGCTAGAGCATTTAGTTTAGGAGTACGGCTATTTAGTAATATGGTTGCTGGTCATACTTTATTAAACATTTTAAGTTCAATGTTATGACCCATTATGACTTCAGGATTCTTAATGTTTATTGTGTCATTAATTCCTTTTGCATTATTCTTAGCATTAGTAGGATTAGAAATTGCTGTTAGTTTCATTCAAGCCTATGTATTCGTGGTTCTAACTTGTGTTTACTTACGAGATGTAATTGACTTACACTAATAATTTGGCTTCCTCCTTTCTCTCTTTTCTCTTTCTGCTCTAATCCATTTCTTCACAAACATAAGGGCCCCCTTTCCCTTTCTCCCATAAGGGCTCCTTTTCTTTCTTTTTCTTTTTTTTTCTCTTTCTCCCCTTTACTCCCGGTGAGAACCAGAAAAAATCTAAAATCTAAAGAAAAAACTTGAAATTTCATTAAACAAGTAAACCTCTTTTATAATAAAACCTAAAGGGGATAGTTAGTATGGTGAAATGTCAAATGCTACTAAAATACATGGTACTAAAATAATTAACGCGATGACAATAGGTAACATACCCATTCAACACAGGTGCATAAGTTGGTCATAACGTAGTCTAGGTAGTGTAGCTCTGAATCATACGAAAATGAAACAGAAAATACATGTTTTAAGAGCTAAAACGATACTTTGAATATTAATAAAAGTATCATTAGCGAAAACTTCAGGCATAATATAACCCCCCAAAAATAAAATAGCACTGAATGTTGACATTAAAACGATAGAAGAGTATTCAGCAAGAAAAAAAAACACAAAGATAATACTACTATGCTCAGTAAAGAATCCTGCTACTAATTCAGATTCTGCTTCAGGTAAATCAAACGGTGTACGATTAGTTTCGGCTAATACGGAAATGAAGAATACAATAAATAAAGGTAGAAGTGGAATGATGAATCAGACACTCTGTTGGCTTTCGATAATTGAAGTATAGTGGAAAGTACCTGTCAGTAAAATAACGGCTAGAACAGCAGAACTAAGGATTAACTCATAACTAATCATTTGAGCGGTACTCCGTAATGACCCTAAGAAAGCATATTTAGAATTTGCAGATCATCCTGCAAATAAAATTCCATATACACCGATTGATGAAATGGCTAATGAGTATAAAATACCAAGACTAAAATCACTTAAGGCTAAGCCGCTCCCAAATGGAATTACTGCTCAACCTAGAAGACTGAAAACTAAACTAATTACAGGTGCTAAAAAGAATAAACTTCTTGTTGCGTGTTGAGGTACAACTGTTTCTTTAACAACTAACTTTAATGCATCGGCGACTTCCAAGGCTGCATAACTATTGTTGCCCTTTTGTATCTAACAGTGATTCCTTTTTTCTTACACTGTTTTTTACTTATGTTTTTATTTAGATTTGATTTAGATTTACGCGAGAAAAGAAGAACAAAGAAAATGGGAGGTGTAGGGAAAGAAAAAGTAAAGATGTTGGGAAAAGAAAGAAAGGGGTTAATGAGACATATTTTATTTTGTGTTTTAATTTACTATAATATAAATAATCTTTGAAATCCTCAATCGAATTTTTCATTAGTGTAGGTTTTCTCCCTTAGCTTACAATGAAAGATACCTTTATCTAGTCAATTTATTATATTTAATCATATGCTTGCTAGATTCCGAACTTCATACAGGAAAAGCATAGATAATTTCAACATTTTCAAGACATAAATAGTATACACAAATAAATACACACATAATTAATAGTTTTAATGCTAATGATGGGTAGATCATATCATCATGCACTACCAAGGCATGCAAAACGTGTGATCGTTGAGGATATTTATAAGCTAATAGAGGCATCTAAAGCAAAATAAATCTTTCCTGCTGATTGTATTTAGATTTTACGTTTTCATTTGGCGAGACAAAAAATAAAAAGAAAGTAGTCCCAGCATATAGTTTTGTTTTCAATCACCTTTTACAAGATGATGCCGCTCGCATTTCCTATTTGATGAAACGGCTGCATAATTCCAAAGTAACCTACTACATTAGGACCTACTCTGCGTTGCATACTGGCAAGTACTTTACGCTCAATAATTGTCATGAAAGCCACAGATAGCAAAATAGGAACTAGGACAATGAGGACTTCAAGTAAACTATATAAAACAGATAACATACTAAATTTGTAAAACAAACGATCACTACAACTATTCCCATTTCGCCCTAGATTTTAGAGCAGAGCAGATTTACTGGTTTCCGGGAAAGAGAAAAAGGGCTTGAGCAGAAAGAGAAACAATGGAAGTAAAACCCTAGCTAAAGTTGGGACGATATTAAGGAGGAACATTTCACTGCTTTTCCTCTCTATCTTTATTTTTCTCCGAGCGTACTAACAAAAGTAAGAAAAAGCGCTAAAGAAAAGACTATAGATAAGCAAAGAGGACATTATTGGTGAGGTAATAAAATAAAAGGAAATATTTAGGTTAACTAGTCTATCTTATACATTTTTACTTTAGATTTGATTTACTCGCCAAAAAGAAAAGAAAAAGAAAGGGAGTAAAAAGTCGGACCAAGTGACTCGCAAAACAAAAAGATCTAAAGATAACACTCTGCTAAGTATATATTAAGATATAAGAAAGTTAATTTGCAACTGATTATGATTTTTAATAAAAATATCATAATCGGTAAAGAGATAATATGTTTTTCTTTAGATTTTAGATTTTTTCTGGTTCTCACCGGGAGTAAAGGGGAGAAAGAGAAAAAAAAGAAAGTAAAACGTGATTTACTTTACAAATGGAGAAAGAGAAAAAAAAGAAAGTAAAACGTGATTTACTTTACAAATGGAGAAAGAGAAAAGAGAGAAAGGAGGGAGTGGTGGCAAGTATGTCGTAATTGGTAGCCGAACAGTTCTTAGGAAACTGTGGTTTATAGCCGTGTGGGTTCAAGTCCCACTACTTGTATTTACTTAACTCTTTTAGTTCATTCACTTTTATTTGTAATAGGGTCTAAGACAGAGGTTATTAAAGTGAAGATCTACCATCTCCCCTAAAGAAAAGAGCAGAAATGGGACGTGTTTTTACTTTCTTTTTTTTGGCGAGTAAAAAAAAAATCTAGAGAAAAGAAAGGAAGAGGGAAAGAAAGAAGGGGGGGTATAGTATAATGGCATTACACTGTGTTTGCATCACTGTTATAGGCGTTCGATTCGCCTTATCTCCAGCCTGACTGCAAGGGCTCCTTTCTTTCTGCTCTTTTTGGCGAGTAAAATCTAAAGAAAAACATCAGGAATGGCCTTAGTAGCATAAAGGTAATGCACTTGATTGAAGATCTCGGTATTTAAAGTTCGATTCTTTTCTAAGGCAATCGCCCTATGGTTTAAGCTTTACTTTATATTCTCTCAGCCCATCTATTACTTGATTTAGCCTTCTTTATAGCAAAAACAAAACACGATAAAAGTACGCGAGAAAAAGTGCAAACAAAAAAGGAACACGCCCTTAGGTTTTTAACTTGTTCTTTGTGATAGAAAGAAAAAGGGACAAAAAAAAGAAGTGTAATTTGGGTAGTTTTCCTAGTTGGTTAAGGAGATTTACTGTAAATAAATTGGTACTGCCATCGCATGTTCGAATCATGCCTACCCAATAACACACTTGAGATCAAAAGATATATAGCGCTGGGCGAGTGATAAGCATTCACAAATACGAGCGGTAACAGTATCCTTATGGTTATATAGTAGTCGTATGCTGCCCTTTTTCTTTATTTTGCGATTTTATTTTACTATTGTTTTTACTTAGAACAAAAGAAAAATAAAAGAAAAAGTACAATAGAAAAACAGAAAAAGAACAAGAAAAAGGAACAGATGTTTTTATGTGGTGATTACAAAAAAGGAAAAGGGACGTGTTTTTAACTTGTTCTTTGTGATAGAAAGAAAAAAGGGAGAAAGAGGATATTAGTAAATAAGGTTTAGGAAGTATAATGGTTCACTTCTTGAGTTAGCTGTGTTTTGTGTAGTACAGTACACCCTTATCTTTTTATTTAGATTTTGTAAAAGAAAATGGATTAGAATATCTTTGTGTTTTTAGAAGAAGAGCCCTTATCTTTTTACGGGTTAGAAAGGAAAGGAAAGAAAGGTAAAGGTGAGGGAGAAAAATAGTACTTGGAGGAAAGTGGGTAGGAATCGGACTAAATTGAATCAAAGTTATATTAATCTAGTGCAATAAACAATAAAATTAGAGCATCCTTTATAATACGATAGTTTAGTTTATGGTCGATGTGGAATACTCCTTTCCTTTCTACCCCATCCCTGTTCACATTGTAAATAGCATAAAGGGATAAGTAGGTTAAGGAGATTGTAACTGGTATTCCCATCGCATGTTCAAATCAAATATATTTCTTAGGGACTTCTTTTCAGCTTTCTGCTCTAGATTTTTTTTTACTCGCCAAAAAAAAGAAAGAAAAACACAAGCGCTCACTGGTCTTTATCGGTTTGTGAGAGGGAAAAGCCTTAACAATTTTAAAAGTTAACGATCTGCTCTTAAGTAGAGAAAAGAAAAAGTAAAACCTTCCCGGCGCGAATTGGTGAAAAGGTATCATCACTAGCTCATGCCTAGTAGTTCTGGGTTCAATTCCTGGATTCGCATATGGTATAAATTTCTTTCTTTCTCTTTTCTCTACTCCATTTTTCTTTTGTAGGGAAAGAAAGAAAGAAAGAAAGTAAATAAAAACATAAGCGTAAAAACACGTCCCTTTTGTAAAACCTACACCTACACCTCCCTTTAGAAAAAAAATCTAAATAAAAACATAAGGGCTCCCATTTCTTTTAGAGAAAGTAAATCACAAACATAAGTAAAAAACATAACTCCTTTAGCGCTTTTAATACTTAATTGGCCTGAATTTTGTGTGTGTTTTGCTCTTTAGATTTACTGGAGAGAAAGAAAGAGAAAAAGAGCAAGAGCAGTAAAAATCTAAGTAAAAACAAAAGAGAAAAAGGAGGAAAGAATAGAATAGCTAAGTAAAAGGCCAAGTAAGCAAGATCATTATAATATAAATAAGTGTTGCGCCTTTTGTATTCCAAAGAGTCCGATTTATAGTGAGTGTATTTTATTTCCCTAGACGACTGATAATCTAACGGTATTTCTCGTTTTAGTAAAAATCTAAAGAGAGTGTTGGTATATGGTAGTAATGGGGACTGGTAATTTAGTGGTAGAATACTATATTTTCATTGTAGTCGCGTAAGTTCGATTCTTATCCAGTCTAATCCACTTTATATTGATCCACTTTTATTTTTATTTAGGTGATTTAGAGCAGATTTACGCGAGAAAAAAGAAAAAGAAATCTAAAGATAAAAACCTAGATGTCCTTTGTAAAAAAAAATGATTAGGTTGGTAAGGGATTTATTTCCTTTCACTTCTCATCCTTTTTCTTGTGAGTTTTTCTGTTTCTTTAGCAAATCAAGGGGACAAGAGTCGGGCGAATACTATAATTGTTTACTTACCTACGTAATATGCAAGTACTTCAATCCCCCTAAATACTGCTGGTTTGTTGGATCAGGCGGACAATCTCACTTCACGTACATATCTGTAGTGTTTCCATTCGATTCCTAAGTCCCTAAGGCAGGTACTTCTGCCATATTCATGTAAATAAATGATATACTATCACTTAATCGGGTTAACTTAACTCATATTTGAACTTTTCTTTCCCTCTCTAGCTCGGACATGCTGATATACTCGCTTCTATTAATGAATGATTATCGATTGTTTTACTGTCCAAAATTAACAGAGAAGTACCGGGTAGCTGATTATTATTATATAAGTATGGTTTGTACTATGGCATGAGTAACACAGTACCGATTCAAACCCGATTACGTCTAGTACTTGTTTGTCTCTGCATTAACTACTTAGGGATCAGGACTAGATAATAGTAATAACTTCGCTCATTTTTATTTACGTCAGGATCTAGGTGCTTACGAGAATAAAACAAGAGGTCAAGACATAAAAACATAAGGGCGTACTTTTTCATACTTATTTTTCTAACAAAGCTAAAGATAAAATAAGTAAGAAAAAGCTAAAAAGAAAGAAAATACGCCTCACTAAATTATATAAAAGGTTAACTTTTCAGGTCAGATTAGTTTAGTAGTAAAATGACTGTCTTGTAAACAGTTGTCCTAGGTGCGATTCCTAGATTTGGCAAATTTTTGTTTTATTTCTTTTCCTCCTACACCTCCTTTCTTTTCTCTACTCCATTTGTAAAGTAAATCACGTTTTACTAAAAGAAACATAAGCGTAAAAACATAAGCGTAAAAAACATAAGGGCTCCTTGTTTTTCTCCCGTCTCTGATTGCTATTGATGAAGTACGCCCTTATGTTTTCTGTCTTTCTTACCTAGAGAAGTAATAAGTCATGATCTAATGGAATTTACGCGATAAAAAAGAAAAAGAAAAGAAATCGTAAAACCTCTAGCTCTTGATACTGTTTTATCGTATTGTAACTGTAATAATGCATAAGGAAGATAGTTAAATAAAGTAGTAAAATTACTGTCTCGTAATACTAGGTAACGGTAAATATTGAGAGAGACTAGCTGGTGAATTTAGATCACGACAACAATAACAGGAATAAATCTTGATAGGTTGATAGGCATTAAAATTCTGCTATCCTTTTTATTAAGTTCTATATTCTTGGACCGAAGAAACATTGTCATTAATGTTATGAATACGGATCCCTAGGTGTTTTCTTTTTTTTTCTTTAGATTTTTAGATTTTTTTTTACTCGCCAAAAAGAAAAAGTAAAAAACGTAAAAGTCCCCATATAGCATACTACACACCCTAGGTAAGAAAGAAAGGCCGAAAATAGAAGTAGCATGGGAATATGCCTACACATTACAACAATAATAAGGCCTACAAAATTCCAAGTGCTTAAAGAAAGAAAAGAACGTGTTTTATTTACATTTTGTTCCTTGTAGTAAAGAAAATGAGAGCCCTTATGTTTCTTTTAGTAAAACGTGATTTACTTTCTTTCTTTGAAAAGAGAAAAGAGTGTGATTTTTAATTAGCGCTAAAAAAATCCAAATAATCACGCGCGAGTAAAAGAGTGCCTATCCATTTCCAAGCATGAATAATTTATTTAGTTTAGATTTACTCGCCAAAAAGAAAAAGAACGTGTTTTTTACTTATGTTTTTATATATATTTACGCGAGAAAAGGGGAGGAAAAGAAAAATCTAGTAACTAAGTATAATAGGGATTTCCTTCATTAATTCTTATAAGAAATTGAGTGTATATTCATATAGTATTAGTTTCCCGAATCCCATACTTTCAACATATGAAACCATAAATTTCAATTAACTATGGGTTATGGTCTAATGGCATGACAGAGCTATTTGGAAGCTCAAGATATTTGTTCGAGTCAAATTAACCCAGTCAAAAATAATTCATTAAAATATTATCTATTAGATTTTACTTTTTCTTTTTGGCGAGTAAAAAAAAATCTAAAAATCTAAAGAAAAAGGAAATAGGAGGAAAATGAAACAATAATAATCAAATTGACCCAGTATAGGGTATTTAGCTCAGTGGTAGAGCGTTAAGCTTTTAACTTAAGGGCCAACAGTTCAAATCTGTTAATACCTATAAGTTCTCTTCGTCTTTTACTTTTCTATTTCCCCTTTGTAAAGTAAATCACGTTTTACTAAAAGAAACATAAGCGTAAAAAACATAAGGGCTCCCTCGCGTGTGTTTGTGTTTTTCTTTAGCTTTTGAGTAGGCAAAGAAAAGTGAAGATAGGTATGGACAAGTTGCCTATTGGAAAGGGTGAGCTGATTGCTATTCGGTGTACATTTGTGTACAGTAGGTTCGAATCCTATCTTGTCTGTTTCCTCCTACACCTCCTTTCTTTCTTTCTTTCTTTCCCCCCCTTTCCTCGTCTCCTTTTTATTTTCTTTAGCGCTAATTACGCCCTATTTTTAACGACTTTTACCTTTTTTATTTACGCGAGAAAAAAAGGGGAAGTATTTTATATAAATTAACTGGTTAATCCTTTTAGCCCTTATGTTTTTTACGCTTATGTTTTTGAAGCCCTTCTTTCTCTTGCCTTTACTTTAGATTTTTACTTTCTTTCCTTTCTCCCCTTACAAACATAAGGAAAGAAAATAAAAAAGGACGTGTTTTTATTTAGATTTACGTGAGAAAAAAGAAAAGAAAATAAAAAGGAGCCCTTATGTTTGTGTTTTTAGAAAAGTAAAGGGAGATAGAGTGTACCAATTAAACTGATTTTAATACCTAATCTTCTTATAATTTACTCTATAGGTAAAAGTAACTAATTGTTGTTAAGATTATATAATTATTATTCTGTATGTTTAGTCTAGTTGTTGTTGTTATAAAAACCTGGTTATAAAAGAATGACTATGTAAAGGACAGAGAGGGAATGCTCTTTTGGTTTCCTTTTGTTACCTACTCTTTATACGTAATTTTTAGGGTAACATTTATTATTAAGAGCTCTTTATATCACATAAGTATTAGGCTTATTCTAATCTTGTTTATTTTCTCTTTCTTTTCTCTCCCTCCCATAAGGGCCCCAATCCCTTTTTTATTTTTGTTCTTATTTTGTTTTTATTTTGTGTTCTTGTTAGTTTTTCTTTTTTTTTTCTAAAAAAAAATCTAAAAACAAAAACAAGATCTGGTTAGGATGGACTAAATCTTCAAGTTATAGACTAATTTATAATTTGTTTAATCTATCTTAATATACATTATTTATTAGGTATTTATTATTATTATGCGTTTACTTAAATCTCACCCTATTTTAGGTCTTATGAATAGTTACATGGTTGATTCACCACAACCTGCTAGTCTTTCATATATGTGAAACTTTGGTTCACTATTAGGTGTCTGTTTAGTTGTCCAAATCGTAACAGGTATTACTCTTGCGATGCATTACACACCTAATATTGATCTTGCTTTTGTTAGTGTAGAACATATCATGAGAGATGTACACTACGGATGATTAATTAGATATCTACATGCCAATGTAGCATCTTTCTTTTTCATCTTCGTTTATTTACATATTGGACGAGGACTTTATTACGGATCATATCGATCACCTAGAGTGTTATTATGATCTATTGGAGTTATTATTTTAGTTTTAATGATGGCTACTGCCTTTTTGGGTTATGTTTTACCCTATGGTCAGATGAGTTTATGGGGCGCAACCGTGATTACTAATTTACTTTCAGCTATTCCATGAATTGGAACTGATTTTGTTCAGTTCGTTTGAGGAGGTTTTAGTGTAAATAATGCAACACTAAATAGGTTCTTCTCATTACATTACCTACTACCTTTTATCTTAGCTGCCTTGGCTGCTATGCATCTACTAGCTTTACATGAGCATGGGAGTAGCAATCCTTTAGGAGTTTCAGGTAATACAGATCGCCTTCCATTTCACCCGTATTTCACATTTAAAGATCTAGTAACTATTTTCTTATTTTTACTGGTATTATCAGTTATGGTATTTTATGCTCCTAATTATTTAGGACATAGTGATAACTACATTCCAGCTAATCCAATGCAGACACCTGCATCGATTGTCCCTGAATGATATTTATTACCTTTTTATGCTATTTTACGTTCTATTCCTTCAAAAATTATTGGGGTACTATGTATGTTCTTCTCATTATTAATTCTTCTTCTAATGCCAGTATTAGATGTAAGTAGAGTTCGTGGAAACCAATTCAGACCATTAAGTAGGTTCATGTTCTGACTTTTTGTGGCCAACTTCTTTGTATTAATGTACATTGGTAGTCAACACGTTGAAGAACCTTTTATTACTATTGGGGCTTTATCAACATATTTCTATTTTGCTTGATTCTTAATCTTAGTACCTGTAACAGGTATTTTAGAAAATACCCTATTAGATTTAGCAGTATCAGAGTCTGCTCAGTAAAATTTTACAACAGCTTGTTCATTTCTCCCTTACACACTTCATCTTTATGTTTTTACGTTTTTTTAGAGGAAATACAATACAAGAGATATAAGTTATATTCTCCCCTTTTACTTTATTCCCCTTTTTATTGTTTTTGTGCTGTATAAATCCCAGGTTTTTAGATTTTGATTTTGTAAAGAAAAAGGTGAGGTTTTAGATTTTACGCGAGAAAAAAGTGATTATCTTTTTACGAGATTTTGTAAAAGAAAGAGGTGAGGTGTAGGAGGTAAAGAACAAAATATGAAAAATAAACAATAAAAAGGAATGAAGAGCATAATTATATAAGAAGATCAATTAATTTGAATACCATGTTTATTCCCTTCATGTTCATATTATTCTTCCTTTTTAAAAGTACCCTTCTTTATTATGCTTACATCATTGATTATTATCCCTCTATTAGGGGCTCTAGTTTTATTTCCCATGAATGACTCTACAGCCGTAGAAGTTTCAAGGGTAAAATGTGTTGCCCTTCTAGCTACTGTAATCACCTTCATTTTATCAATAATTTTATGGGCTGAATTTGATAGTAGCTCAAGTTCTTACCAGTTTACCCAATCATTTATTAGCCTAAATTTTGCTAAATCTTTCTACAATGTATCAATAACTTGGGCGCTTGGTGTTGATGGCTTATCTCTTTACTTTGTATTATTAACTACATTTACATTACCATTATGCTTATTAGCGAGTTGAGATAATATCAAACACAACATTAAATCTTTCATGATTGCTTTCTTAGTTCTAGAAAGTTTATTAATCTGTGTTTTCGTAGTTCTAGATTTACTTTTATTCTATGTATTCTTTGAATCGGTATTAATTCCATTGTTCCTAATTATTGGTATTTGAGGTGCTAGTGCAGATAGAGTACGTGCTTCATTCCTGCTATTTTTATATACATTATTTGGGTCATTATTTATGCTATTAGCATTTTTAGTAATCTTCTATCATGTTGGAAGTACTGATTTTGAAGTATTATCTTTAGCAGATATTAGTTTTAACCAGCAAAGATGATTATGATTAGCTATTTTTATGAGTCTTGCAATTAAAACTCCTCTATTGCCTGTTCATATTTGACTAAGTAGGGCACATGTACAAGCTGATGTTTCAACTTCAATGGTATTAGCAGGATTAATTTTAAAACTTGCTACATATGGTTACATTAGAGTATTAATTCCTCTTTTACCAGAAGCAACATCATACTTTTCACCATTAGTTCAGACTTTATGTGTCGTAACACTAGTATATAGTTCATTGACTATTTTAAGACAGACTGATTTTAAAGTATTAATTGCATATTCATCAGTTGCTCATATGTCTGTTGTAGTAATTGGATTATTCTCAGATACTTTACAAGGTATTGAGGGAGCAATTTTATTATCTATTGGTCATGGCTTTGTTAGTCCTGCTCTATTCTACTGTCTAGGTGGTGTCTTATACAATCGATATCATACAAGACAAATCCGATATTACCGTGGTCTAATCCAATACATGCCTATTTTTTCTTTAGTTTTATTCTTATTTATTTTAGGAAATATGTCTACACCTCTAACTATTAATTGAATCGGAGAGTTCTTATCGTTAACTGGTGCTGTGCAGAAAAACCCTGTAGTGGGATTTGCTATGTCTTCTGGAATTGTATTTTCTGCTGCTTATTCTATTTGATTATATGCTCGATTAGCAGGAGGGCAATTTAGCCCTTACCTAGGTTACGCTACAGATTTGACTAGAAGAGAATTTATAGTATTATTTCCATTTGTCTTTTCTATGTTCTTATTTGGATTATTCCCTAATATTATTTTGACAGATCTGCATTATTCTGTTAGTACTCTATTAACATCACCTACCCCCTTTTTCCTTTTTTCTTTCTAAACATCAATTAGGTTTTTATGTCTTGACCACTTGTTTTTATTTAGATTTACTTTCTCTTTCTTTTACAAAATCTCCCACATAAGGGTCCCAAAGAGCAAGAACAGAAAAGTATTACATTCGATATAAATTATATAAGAGGATTATAAAAAGCATGTATTTATGAGAAAGAAAAAAGAAAGGGGAAATGAACAAATATAAGTATTTATTTAAGACACCAATAAAAATAAAGGAGAGGGGTAGGAACAAGCTTATGCTCCTCATCAATAGATAGATACATAAAGGAATAATCAAACTACATCAACAAAATGTCAGTAAAGGATTGAACCTTCGAAACCTAAATGATGGTGATCTGTTAGGTGATATGATAAAATTCTGAAAAGTGCAACAGCAATGAATAAAGTCCCAATAATTACATGTAAGCCATGGAATCCTGTAGCAAAGAAGAATGTTGAACCATAAACAGAATCACTTAGTGTGAAAGGAGCATTGTAGTATTCATAACCTTGCAGCCCTGTAAATACAATAGCAAACAATACTGTAATAATAATACCTAAAATTGTACCTCGTCTATTACCTTCAATTAATGAATGGTGAGCATAGGTGATACTAGCACCCGATGAAAGTAATAAAATAGTATTAAGTAATGGAACTTCAAATGGGTTTAGTGGGTCAATACCTGCAGGTGGTCATGCGGCACCTAGCTCTACTGTAGGGGATAAAGCAGAATGGAAGTAACTTCAGAAAATGGATAAAAAGAAGAATACTTCACTAAGAATGAATAGTACTACACCTAAGTTAATACCTTTTTGAACTGCAAAAGTATGATTACCTAGTAGTGTACCTTCTGCTACAATATCTCTAAATCATAATGCCATAGCACTAACTGTTGTAATGAAACCGATAGTCACAAGAAATCCTCCATTAGCAAAACCGTTGAAATACATTGCTGCAGAAATTGTTAAAGTAAGTAATGCAAATGAAGTTAATAATGGTCATGGTGAAGGTGTAACTAAATGAAAAGGATGACCTTGAAAGGCTTGCCGAGGGAGTGATTGTGGAGATTGCATAAGAAATTTTATTTAATGGATTCAAATAGAAGCTTCTACTAAATCTTCTTACTCTATGTACTCTTTCTCTTTTTTTTTCTTTAGATTTTTTCTGAAGAAAAACACCGTAAAAACATAAGGGCTCACGTTTTCTTTACTTTTTTTCTAAAATCAAATCTAAATCTTAAGTAAAAGGATACTAGAGAGGATAAAGACAAGAAACCCTCAGATTGTTAAATAGGTCTATCATTTTTATTTTTATGATTTATTTTGATTTACTCGCCTAAAAAGAAAAGAAAAGGAAGCTAAAGTAAACCTGCATTTATAACTTGTTCAGTTCAAAAGTGGGAAACATGGTTTAAATTGTATCTAATGTTTTGCCGGATAAAATAGGATTCGAACCTATGGTACTGAAAGTACATCCACTTTCAAGGTGAATACAATAAACCACTCTGACATTTATCCTAGAACCGCATTCTTAATCTTACTGCTTGTCTCTTCTTTTTCTTTTTCTTTTTTCTCTTTCTCCCCAGGTTTTTAGAAAAAAAAAGAAAGAAAAAGGTAAAATCTGCTCAAATAATAAAGGGGATTAAAATAAACTAAGCCAAGTAGTTTTCTTTACTGATTCCTTTTCTCTTTCTAATCCCTTTTACAAACATATAGAGAATGGCGGAGTTCTAGGCTTGATCTTACAATAGCTGATCTATTATCAGTAAATTTAAGTGCACCTTTGCTAAATTCATATACAAAACCTACTGTAAGAAAAACTAAGAAAATCATGGCCACTCAGAAACCATAGCTTGTTACTTGATATAAAGTAACTGCCAGTGGATAAAGAACAGCAATTTCTAAATCGAAAATTAAAAATAAAATACCTACTAGATAGTATTGAATAGCAAAAGGTGCTCTAACTTGACCATAGATAGGATTAAACCCACACTCATAAGCAGAGATTTTTTCACTGTCTGGTCGGTGTACTGCTAATAAAACATTAAGTACTAGCAGGATCCCTACTAATAGAGGTACAAAAAATAATAGAATAATCATTGTCATTAGTATCCGTAAATTGACATAGCCATTAGTTGTGTGCTATTTAAAATTAATGAGGGTTGTAGTACAAATAGTACAATGAATAATGTTAGTACAGCGATTACATAAGCATGTGAGCTAGTAATAATTTGAGATAAAGAAGAAGGTTTTACAGGTAAATCTTCAAAATATAGTACACGTACTACTCGTAAATAATATGCTGCACTTACAACACTAGTTAAGATAGCTACTAGGGAAATGAAATTATAACCATTATGGATAGCTGAGTATAAAATAGCATATTTAGCGAAGAATCCCATTAACGGTGGAATACCAGCCATCGAGAATAGACAAATAATCATACTTAAGGCAAGAATAGGATTTTGTCTGAATTGTCCTGTTAGTTGTGAGATAAATTCAATGTCTCCATTCTGTTCTATTCTAGCCCTCTTTCCAAATACGTTACCAGAATTGTTTTTCTGTTTATTTTTCGCGCTATAACCAAATGCTAGCAATACGAAAAATGCATTTACACTAGTTAAACTATATTGAATTAAGTAGAATAAAAAAGCATCAATAGCTTCTTGATCAGTTACAGCTAATCCTAGTAGCATAAACCCAACATGCGAAATAGTACTATAAGCTAGTAAACGTTTAATTTTAAACTGAGCCAAACCTACTACCGTACCAATCACTAACGATAGTAAAGAACAAACTAGTAATAGGGCTTGTCATACACTTACTTGCTGCCCCCCAAATAAAAATCCTTCTTGCCCTATTGAATCTAGTAAATATACGGGAGTTAAACTATGTAAAGTTAATAAAAATACAAAAATAGAAATTTTAGGCATTACAGCAATTCATGTTGTAACAATTGTAGGCACACCATCATATACGTCTGGTGCTCAATTATGAAATGGTGCTGAAGCAATTTTAAATAAGAATCCTACACTCATGATTACTAGACCAAGAGTAACACCCTCTGTCATAGAACTTTGTACTCCTGTTCCCATTGTTCAAGATGATAAAGAGGTAGGAACAGAAATTAAATTACTAATAGCATCAAGATTTGTTAATCCTGTATAACCATAAATTAAACTTGAACCTAATAAAATTAAAGCTGAGGATAAAGCACCTAATAAAAAATATTTTAGCCCTGCTGCTGTAGCTGATTCCTTATTTCTGTAAAGAGCTGAAAGAATATAGACTGCAAAACTTTGTAATTCAATTGACAAATATAATGACACAAGATCAGTACTTGAAACTAGAAAAGAAGCACCAATTGTGCTAAATACTACAATCATAGAATACTCAGCACATTTTTCTTGTTGAAGTGATAGTAAGATAATACCACCAATTACAAAAATGAACATTTCTACAGCCATTGAAACTGTGCTAACGTGGAACAATCCACTATACAAACTCACACCTGACTCTAATGTATTAACGTAATAACCATTAAATGATAAAACTGCGGCAATGAAAAATGCAATAGAGGTCACCCGGGTTAGCTGCACGGATGAAATTTTTGAAGAAGAAAGCGGTGTCGCAATTAACAGTGATAATAATAAAGTAACTAGCATTACATATCGTACAAGTCCTCACTTATCTCCCTGTCCTAGAAAGAAAGTAGAAAAAGGAGTAAATAAGGGATTACTACGCAAAAAGAGATTCGAACTCTTAAAGACATATTGGAAGTATGTCATGTTACCATTACATCATATGCGCGACTATTATAAATTACTACTTATAATCACTATGTGTAGGGTGTACAATAGCTCTCTTATATTATAATATCCTCAGCCTTAGAGATCATCCTAAAAGAATAGCACCACGGAGGATTCGAACCCACACCTTTTTATCCGAAGTAAAATAGTCTGCCATTAACTTAGTAGTGCTGATAGTATAAGGTCAATTCACCCTTTACTCTTTTATCCTCTCCCTTTCTCCCTCTTTTCTATTTCCCTTTTTAACAAGTTAAAAACCTACACCTCCCATTCTCTTTTTCTACTCTCCAGTAAATCTAAATAAAAATCCATTTTTCTCTACTCTAAATAAAAACACGTCCTTTCTCTACTCCTTTACTCCCTATATTTTCCTTAGAGCAGAATGAGAGAACTGAGATGAACAGAAATAGATAGAGTATAGCTGCTCTTTTCCTCCCTCACTTTTCACAAAATCTAAAACAACAAACCTCGTAAAAAACATAGACAAACTTCTCCCTTTCCTTTATATATTTTTGCTCTTTTTTCTAAAACACAAGGAAAAGGGCTATAGTCAGAGGAATAAAAGGAAAAGGAAAAGTTATAATCCCTTTCTCTTTTCTTTCTTTCTGCTCTAAAGAATATATAAGTAAGAACAAAAATCCTATCACTGTTTATTTGTTATTATGGATTAGTAAAAGAAGTCAAATTTATTTGTATTGGTTTAACCTACTCCTAGAAAAATCTAGCTGTCTCGTATTCTTTACTCCTTATTTATGATTTGACTTTTCTTTTCCTACCTTTTTATCTTTCTTTTGATAAGAGAGGGAGAAAAAGAACAAAACTGCGAAATTAAAGGATAGAATATATTAGATATAAATGAATAACTTCCTATTAGATTTGTTAGCTTTAGGGGCTATTTTCTCAGGTATTATGGTTATTACAGCTAAAAATCCTGTTATTTCTGTACTATTCTTAATTGCTGTATTTATTAATGTTGCAGGCTACTTAGTATTATTAGGTGTAGCATACTTAGGACTTGTATATTTGATTGTTTACGTTGGTGCAATTGCTATTCTGTTCTTGTTTGTAATTATGATGCTTAACTTACGGCTAGTTGAACTAGTTGACACTGGTCAAGAATATACGAAAAACTTACCTATGGGTGCTCTTTTAGCTTCGCTATTTCTCTTTGAATTATTATCTATTTCACCTGGTCTGTGGGGAGTACTAAATAAAAGCTTATTAGGTTTTTCTCCTTCTCATAGCTCAGAAGGAGTTAATAATGCCTTCAATCCTAACATTGCTGACAGTACATTGACAACATTTACACAAATTGAAAGTATTGGTCAAGGTTTATATACATATACCTCTCTATGATTAGTTGTAGCTAGTGTGATTTTCTTATTAGCTATGGTAGGACCTATTGTATTATGTATGACACAAAAAAAAGTATAATGTCTTATTCCCTCCCTTTCTTATTTTTTTGTTCGGGTTAGAAAGGGAAAGGAAAGGAAAGGAAAGAAAGAAAGAAAGTAAAAACGCTACACAAAAAGTACTCGCCCATGACGCCCGACTTAAAAGGGAGGTTTTACAAAAAGGGAGGAGGGAGGGAGAAGAAAGGGAGGTTTTACAAAAAGGGAGAAGAAAATAAGAACAAAAATAAAAAAAGGGAATCGAAAACTATAAATATATATGTATAAAAGATAAAGGACTCAGTTGGTAATATGGTATTACACACGGACTGCAAATCTGTTGATTGGAAGGGTTCGATTCCCTCTGAATCCTATATCTTTGCTTTATTTTATACCCCATTCTTAGCTATTAATACGCGGAATTAGAATTAAAGGATAATAGGTAAATGGATCATATTAAAAATAGGGGCATAGTTTAATGGTAGAATCGCGAACTTCAAATTCGCCAGCGCATGTTCGATTCGTGCTGCCCTTGTATATCATGGTGAGTAAATAGAACTTTTTATATAGTCTACTTTTTTACTAGCTTTACACACAACACAAAAAACAAAATACTGAGCCTTAACTAATTAATTCTTACTTTTACTTTTCTAAAAAAGCGTTTATCTCTTTCTTTCTTTCTCTTTACAAAATCAAAATCTAAAAAACATAGACAAACACGTCCCTTTCATCCGGAACTCTAAAGTATGATAAAAACCCTAAAACAGAAAAGGCTAGTAAGTCAAATAACTTTAGAACATCAATCAATAAACGCAAATGTAAAGAAAATCCAACAATAGGCAGAAAAGGTAAAAACGAAATAAAATTGGTATTTGTTCTGCTATTAATTCTATAGCTATCTACTTTGCTGACTAATTCATACTTTCATAGTAAATGACCCCAATTTATTTTTATTTGTGTCTTGACTGTAATCAGTGGTACTATAAAGCCCTCTAGAGGAAGAACCTATTCTTCCTGTCTGAACTGTTTTTCTAGGTGCGGATGCTTGCGTAAGTAATCTACCAGACAATTTAACTTTAATACCTGTAATATGAGACGTAGGATTGGCTGTACTATCTAGCCCTAGGGGGAGAGAACCATCTGAACTAACTGTAGGTAAACTATTCTTTAACATATCTAAAATTCGATTAAAAGAATATTTACTTGCATTATGCGTTAAATATTGAGAGAAAATACTGCTGTCTAAAACTGAATGGTTAATTTTAATAACTTGTAATTCTACAGTTCCTTTCCCATTCACGGGAAATCAAGCATTTCAAGTGAGTGCACCACCTAATGAAGACAATTTATTCCGAGAAATTGAGTTATCACCGTAGTAAAATAATTGGATTGTTACTTTATCTGCACTTACAGTAAATAATGGTTTACCTAGCAATACTGCTTTGTTTTCTTTTATTTTTCTCGCAAAGAAAGCTTGGAGAATATTAAGCGCTTGCCGTTGAATAGAAGTTAGATTTCTTCTATTAGATTTACCAAACATATATGTAGTAGTCATCATGATTCATAAGTTTATTTAGTATGTTAGTTTTGTGTGAGAAACGTTGGATGAATTTATTTTATTATTTTCCTTAAGTAAAAGTTCGCCCTTATGTTTTTACGAGGTGTTGTCTATGTTTTTTACTTATGTTTGTGATTTATATTTGATTTACGCGAGAAAAAAGAAAAAGAAAAAGAAAGGAGGGATGAGTAAGTATAGAAAAATATTCGTTTTCTTATCTTTATTCTTCTTGTGGGGAAAGAGGAAAAGAAGGAAAGTAAAATCTAAAGAAAAGTAGAAAGAAATTAGATAGGATAGGTAATAAGCACAAGAGAAACTCATGTATACACTAAATAATACACAGTATCGGCTAGTAGTAAGAATTGAACTTACGTTACATCTATATGAAAGACGGGTTCTGACCGCTGAACTATACTAGCTAATCATATAATTCTTATCCTTGTTTCCTTTTATTGCTCCTTTCTCTTTATTCTTCCACTTTTTACTTTTTATTTAGATTTACGCTTTTAGATTTTACTTAAAAAGAAAAGAGCAGAACAAAGAACTTGATAGAGTATGACCAGAATAAGGGTGAGGAAATTAAACCTTTTCCTTGACTTTCTTCTCTTTTTCTTTACGTGATTTATTTTTTTATTTAGATTTTTCTTTAGATTTAGAAGAAAAAAGAAAAAGAGAAAAAGAGCAGAGCAAGAGCAAGAACAAGGGGATTAGAAAGAAAACGTAAAATCTAAAGATAAGGGTTGCTATAAGCCTAATTCTGTATATCTAGCTATGTTTTAAAAAAAGGAAAGATATTAAGTTGATTAATTGTTAAAAATCTGAATAGTGTAAGTGTATATAGACTTCAGTTCGATACGTAAACAGTCTAAGTTCTAGTATAATATTTCTGTAAATATGTCATAATTTAATCCATTATATATATTTACGACACCTAGGACTTTCCTAAAACACAATAGTAAGTATTATGTTTTCAACTTTGCAACCCTTATTTATAGCTAGTCAACTCTTATTAAGCAAAAAAAAAATAAAGCCAAAAACTTACGCCATATTTTAATCACTCTTTAAGGTTAGTATATCGGAAGAGCGTAAAGGCAGAATTTATATAGGCGCATGTGTAGTAGAGAGCGAAACTGAGACTATAAACGGGTCAACTCCCAGAATCGAACTGGAATTATTAGACCCACAAACTAATGTTCTACCGTTGAACTAAGCTAACCTTTAAATAATTACACACACTCCCTTTTTGTAAAACCTCCCCTCGTAAAAAACATAAATAAAAAGATAAGGGCTTCCATACCACTTATAATAATTTGGATTTGGCCCGACTACACCCTAAAGAAAAAACAGGATTGAATTTCGCCTTTATTTTGTTATATTTTACAAATCGATGTATCTAGCACTCTTTTATGTTTTGTCTGCTTTTTCTTTAGGGTTTTGTGTAGTAGAAGAGGAATCGGTATTTATTTAGTCTCATTCTTTTTCTTATGTGCTGAAAGGGGGAGAGGAGAGGAGAGGAGAGGAAAGGAAAGGAAAGGAAAGGAAAGGAAAGGAAAGGGAAAGGGGATCATTTAAGGTATTGGGCGGCTGATGAATAGTAATCCCACAATGTAAATTAAAATTAAGGGAACTAGATTGCTTGTCTGGCCGCTGTATTCTTGTACCAGTACCGGTACAAACAAGAATAGAGAAATTGAAATCAGACCGATCACGATATATAGAGCATACTGTGTTACTACACCGGTATCTAACCTGGCAATTTGTTGACTTCCGTTATATAATGATCTACTTAAACCAAATGGTCCTAAGAGCTCTACAGCACCTCGATCTAGAACTTTAGCTGTTACAAGACCTAATTTTAGTCCCTTATCTAAAATGTAATGATTAATGATAGCATCGAAATATCACTTAGCGTTAAAAAATGTATATAATTTTTTACCAATACTTGCTCCAGAGAACGCATCACTCGAGGCGCCAGATAAACCCACTGTGAATTTGCTTGATTGAAAGGAACATGTATGATACATTAGTAATGAAAATGACGCACCTAAAAAAGTAACAATTAAAGGCAAAAATTTAAAGAAAACTGGAATAGAGTACTCGGCTTCCACGAGTACTACATTAGATGGATGTACAAAAAGGGATGAGGAAAGCATATCACTACCAATTCCCACAAAACTTTCTTTAGCTACATAACCAAAGAAAATAGATAATAAAGCTAGAAGTACTAAAGGAATTACCGTAGTCATATCTTGTTCATGAGTATTCTCGTAGTCAGACTTTGATGCATTTGGAGTTGTTAAGAATGTCATACTAATTAATCTAAAGGAATAGAATGCTGTAATAGCCGCAGTAATAGTACCTAATCAGTATACAATTGAACCACTCATAGTATAACTTCCATAGCCTAATTCAATTAATAGATCTTTAGAATAGTTACCACTAAGGAATGTTACAGCTATTAAGCTTAATGAACCAATCAAGATAATTGTGTATGTAAATGGTAAGAAGTTAATCAGACCACCTAATCTTCGCATATCTTGTTGATCTGACATTGAGTGTAATACTCCTCCAGCAGCTAAGAATAGTACTGCTTTGAAGACTATCATAATGTGCTGTTTTCATTTCTGATTATGAAGGGATTATGTACGTGGTTTGATAAGTTTAATTAATTCTACTTAGGATTAATGTTATCCTGAACCTTCGAAACATAAAAGTATTGAATAAAATCGGATAGATAAGTGTATGAGTGAAGGAGGTCTCGTTTAGGTGATGAAGAAATGGATTTAATACTAGCATAAATATAACAAAGACCAGAAATTACGTTAATGACAACAATAGGCTCAACTATTTTCTGCTCTTGCTCTTACTCTTGCTCTGCTCTTTTTTCTCACGTAAATCTAAAATAAAATTTAAAGAAAAAAGAAAAATCTAAAAGACGACAAAAGTTAGAGCTACTGAATTTATTTAAGTAGTATTTAGCACTATTGGCAATATTGAACTCTATGTTTTTACATTTTACCTTTTTCTTTTTGGCGAGTAAAATCTAAAATCTAAAAACCTGGTAAGAGAACAGATTCAAGAAAATCCTTTATACAACACCAGAATCATACTCATTCGTATCTCTAAGTGGCAACTTATAAGTTTCAAAAGATTGGATACTTGGTAATTTTGCATCAAAATTTTAAGTGTAATTTGCATCTACTCGCTAAAGATAATGGAATAAATGAGAAAACAATGGTCTATTTAACATAGTAGATAACTGTTTACACGGCTCAATTCCTCGTGAAGTTAAAGAAATTGGTAAATGATTGCTTAAGTACTTTTGGTTAGATTTTACGTTTTAGATTTTACGCTTATGTTTTTTACTTATGTTTTTAACTTGAATTAGATTTTACTTTCTTTGATTAAGAAAAAGAAAGAGAAAAGCAAAGCAAAGGCGAATTAAGTCCATTAAACGTAAATGAAGGATATATTAATTCTCCATTTACTTCTAGACTATTGATGGTAGAAAATAAAAAGTGTATACATAACTAAGCAATTGTAATACAGCGGCAGATTGATTTCTAATTCAGATTTTTCTAAAAAGAAGAATCCGTCCAGTTCAATAATAACGAAATTAATAAGATACAAAATAAGATAATATTAATAAAGTAAGCGAGAATATAGCAAAGTATTATTATAAACTAATCACTTTAATAATTGTGTAAGTAGAATAATAATTAAACCGGCCACAAACATAGACATTATGTTAATAGACTATATCATGCATTTAAAATGCCGCAGAGTGTAGTCGTTGAGGAAAGGAAAGTTACCTGCTGATTGTTGTACATCTTATCCCTAGCTCTCCTTTAAATAAGTAAGGAAAGCAAAATGTACCGTTTTCCAGCATATATCCGCGTTTTACATGCGCTCTTAGTCAGCTAACGCATGATTTACCAGGTGGAATAACGCAACTGAGTATTGTGAAATACCTACTGCCATAAATAAATAACCCATTTGTGAACAAGTTGAGTAAGCAATTACACGTTTGATGTCATTTTGTAAAAGACCTGTAGTAGCTGCAAAAAACGCGGTAATGGCCCCAACTCACGTAATTACAACTAGCGTTGTAGGCGCAAATTCTAATAACGGTGAGGATCTTAGTAATAAATAAACTCCGGCAGTTACTAGGGTAGCGGCATGAATCAATGCAGAAACAGGAGTAGGCAATTGTGTTAACTGCTCACTTAACCAGCCCGTTGAAGTATGAACGGCAGTATCTTACGTTACTGAATCGGACTATATCATCACCTCACATAAAAAGGGATGTGAGATGCTTTGCGTGTAGTCTCTGAGAATCCTATTATAATATATGTATTACATATTAGTTGGTTTCCTGCTGATTGTCCCAGCAAGTAAAGTAGGGATGTTCCAGCATATAGCAAAGTTTAAGGAAGGCCATATTAAGCACCTAGTTTATACTCGGCGCTAATGATTGATGCTGTTTTTTTCAAGTGCCTACAGTGTCATACTGGTCTTAGAGATACGAATGCGATATGTACCCTTTTCATCTCGAATTAATACCTAGCTTTGCCAGAGCCTCTATTAGTTTCCACTTTCGTTCCCTTTTACGATTTCTTTTCTTTTTTGCGGGAAAGTAAAACAATGATAGTTTGTGATCGGCCGTATGAGTCAAAGTACCCATCCTCCATGATTCAGTGTGCTAGTGCTACTGGCCCTAACATATCAGGGATACATTCAGGAATAATCTTAACAAACTTGTCTCCCACCGATATCATGGCGAGTATGTAGAGCAGTGAAGATAGACAGTGATCGTGTAGCAAAATAGTATTGCTTACCTGCGTGGATAGGTAGTAGTAGATTTGGGAACGGTAAAATACCAGATGATGAATATTGCGCATACACAGTCTCATAGAGCGACATTACGTATCCATAGGCGGCTGCAGATATGGTCATTTCATACCGTGCATTTCCTACGATTGTTTTCATCGTAGGGAAAGTGAAAGAAAGATGAAAAGTTAGGGTATCGTCTCTTAGCATATTCCCAGTAAATACCTCTAGTGTCTTGCTCTAGAGATAGTAACAAGGGTGGAACGCTAGCTGACATAGTGGCATACCCATGTGTGTCCTGAACGGTCATAAATGCAATCATTAGCGAGTGTAGAGATAACTAGGGTGATGATGCTAATATATAATCAACCTTCCATGGCATCTGGTAATCAACTATGTAATCCTAACTGAGCGGATTTACCCATAGCCGCGAATAAAAATAGTAAACCAATAATAGTTAGAACTGTTTCATTCATATAAGGTGATAAACAATAAATAGTAGCATAATCTAAATTACCAAAAGCTCAGAATGCACCGAAGAAAGCGATACTTAAAGATGTATCACCCACTCTATTAATTACCATCGCTTTAATAGCAGATTTGTTGGCTTGAATTCTAGTATATCAAAAGTTAATTAATAGATATGATGATACTCCAATTCCTTCTCACAGAATTGGGCTGCAAATATATCAAAGGGGGAAAATTATGGTTATAATTTGTAAAGCATTGAACTGTGCATATATGGCAATACAATAGAACGTAAGGATTGAATTTGTTTAATTGGAATTACAATTACTCATTGACCTGGCGTTTTTTGAATTAGCCGAGTACGTAACTGGAAATTGTCAGCTAAAACTTTTTGCAATAATTGAACTTCTCCTAAAGTGTATGAACGAGTATGTAAAATCATTTCCCCGTATGAACCTCTACCTCCATCATCCATAATGAAATAGGCAAGTCCTCTACCAGTAAGAAGTTCTCCGATATTCGCAGGTACAATCTTTTTACCATTAGGGTAAAATAGCTCATATCAATAATTTAAACAAGGCAATGTTACAGTTTTGAAAGACAAAGAACTGTATACCTTGTTTGTTCGTTTGTCAGGTTTACGAATAGAAACTAAAGGCCCCTTTGAAGTTAAACCATAGAACATTCCATAAAGTAACATTAAATAAGGAGCTTTTTCCGGGAAACTTTGGTCCAATCGAAGCCTTGCGTTATGAGTAGATTTAGCTCGTTCGATTGAAGCATCACCCAGCATTGTACCCACTAAAACATCCCTTATTAAAGGAGTTAGCTGCATTGCTGCTTTAGCCTCATTCCCTTTACGTTTTGGCTTAGCCAAAATACTGCTACAAATACTCGCCCAGGTTTCGTTCGAAAGGGCGCTATTTACCTGCTGAACCTCTGCACCATGCTCTTGTGATATCCAGATTTACACCAAGATACGGACTATAACTTTAAGTTGTGTATACAACTGCATTGCGTTTAGTCTCTGAGGAATATGTATTATTTTATTTCTATTAGGTTTTAGATTTTTCTACTCTAAAAGGAGCTCTTATCTTTTTATTTAGAGTAGAAAAATGGATTGGAAAGGAGAGAGAAAGGGAAAGGAAAATAAAATAAGGTTAAGTTTCCTGCTGATTGCCCTTATCCAGGGTATTCCAGCATATGGCAATGTAATAAAATGTAATTTACACTACACTACGGCCGAGAAGAGAGACCTACAAACAAGATTAAATAATTGTCTCCAGCTACTAATACTAACATAAAGAAAGTAAACAGTGATAAATATGCAAAAAACCGTTGATTATGGGGGTCCGCAGACATATAACTTACGGAATAGATATGTACCATTGATGATACAAAAAGTACAGGTAATAGCATTGATACGGTTAAACTATCGAATGTAAAAGCTCAGTCGACAGACATTAATCCAGAATCAATTCAACTAGATAAATAAACTGATACTGGTGAACCACACAAAGCTACTTCATAAAAAGCTACCATAGATAAAGATGATGAGGTAAGCATACATACACAAGAAATAATTTGTGCTCCAGTAACCCCTAATTTACGTCCGAATAGTCCAGAGGAAATTGAACCTAATAAAGGTAAAGCTAAAATACTTAAATACATTTAACGTAAACTAATTGAACCTCGAAGCCTGTAAAATGCAACTAAAATACCAAGACCGATAGCAGATTCTGCACCGGCAATGGCAATAATATAAATACTATAAGTTTGACCTACAATATCATCAAAGCTAAATGAGCTAATAATAACTAGTAGTGTCACCGCTAGTAACATCATCTCAATACTAATTAGCATAAGAATAATGTTTTTACGGTTAAGTACAAATCCTAAAATACCTACAAGAAATAACACTAAAGCTAAAGTCATGATTCTGGTAAAATTCCTATTGGTTTTCGTAATAATAACAGTATTAATTAATATTTTATTTAATTAAGTGATCAAATCAAAACAGGTAAATAGTTAATTTAGTTTTAATTTACCTTTTTCTTTCTAAAAACCTGGTTCCTGGGACCCTTATGTTTTTTACGAGGTCGGGGATTCGAAAGAGAAAGATAAATCACTAAGACCATAAGAAAATAGGTTTACTTTCTTTGAGTAAAAATATTGGGAATATAACGAGAACAACGGGATTTGAACCCGCATCGTCTTCAATGACACTGAAGAATTTGACCCTTAAACTATGTTCTCCTAAAAGTATGATAGTAAATAAAAACAAAATAACCAAGTGAACATAAGTAACACCAGAACAAGATTTCCTTAGCTTATTTTATCTCCTTTTTCTGCTCTTTTCTTTTTTTTCTTCTGCTTTTTCTGCTCTTGCTCTTACTCTTGCTCTGCTCTTTTGGTTCCTAAAAACCATATCTAAATATAATCACATCTTAGATAAAAGAAATATTTTAAGATTTATTTAGATTTACATTTGATTTGATTTAGATTTACGCGAGAAAAAAAAGAAAAGGAAAGGAAAAGGGGATTCTATAATTTGTATTGTTCAGCAGCAGGTTCCCCTGCCACTCCTATATTTCGACTTAATCTCGATTAAGGTAAACTGCTAACAAAAGTATTACACTATGATAATAAATACTAGGAGTGTATTTCCTTGATAAATATCGTCATGTACATCGTCCAGTTTCACAATTTAATCTATTTCCAGATTTGACGAGTAATTAGTACATCTCGAATTTTATTTTCACCGTGTCGCACTACTACACGATTACTCGTAATTCCTATTTCATGTAGTCGATTGCAGACTACAATCCGTGTGAGTCTATTTGATGATTAGCTCTATTTCACAATGTTGCATCATATTGTTAAACTCTTCGCAGCACAACGGCAGCCCTACACATAAGGGTCATAGGGACCTCTCTTAGCTCTAATTTACAGCTATATCAACTGTAGTCCTTCTTTGATTTATTTTTTTAGATTTAGATTTACGCGAGAAAAAAGAAAAAGAAAAGAGAAAAGAAAGTAAGAAGGTAAGAATTGCGCATGTTAGCGGATCAAACCAAGCACCATAAGGCACATGCTGAAGAGGGTCATGCAGCACCTGTCCTCTTGATTTTACTTTGCGAGTAAAACCATGAAATTCAAGTGTAGGTAAGGTTATGCGCGGGTTATCGCATTAAGCGTCATGCTTCACTACGGGTTTTCGAGACCGTCTAATCATTTGGTGTTCTGTCGTGTGACTGTACTTTCCAGGCGGAGTGTTTATTACGTTTGCTAAGTATTCCACCAAAGAAGGATTACTAACACTCATCGTTTACAGCGTAGACGACCAGAGTATCTAATTCTGTTTGCTACCTACGCTTTCGTACCTCAATGTCAATCCCTAATTAGTAATCTGCCTTCGCCATTGGTAGTCCTTCAAATATCAAAGCATATCAGCGCTACTTTTGAAATTCTGATTACTTCTATTGGATTCTAGTTAACCCTTCATCTGTATTCTCTGTTTTCTCCAAGGAATCAGTATGCCAGTCAACAATCTACGTACCCTTTACGCCAATTCATAACGAACAATGCTTGCGGAATCGGTCTAACCGAAACTTCTGGCACCGAAATTGGTTTCCACTAATAAAATAACTAATCACTATTCTGTTAAATTACATTCTATAAACTTATGCTTAATAGAATTCTAGTTTGCACGTTCAATCTTTCGATCATTGACGATGATTCTTCACTGCTGCACATCAAATGATGTTGTGGGACTTTTCATTCTCCACTGAGGATATTGAGACTTTCAGCCTTACCTACAAGTCATTGTCTTGGTAAGCTATTACCTCACCAACTAACTGCTGTGGATTAAAAGCATCTCTAGACAGATAAGATCCTTTGTATCATATGATAATTATAACTTATAAGGTTATCTAGAGTTAGCATTCTAATTTATACTCTCCAATACGCTATGTGCCTGCTCTTTTACTATCAAACATAAAGTAAAACAGTTTTACATTAACTTGCATGTGTCAAACAACTAGATAGCATTCGTTCGTGGCCATGATTAAGCCATTTATGTTGCTCTTCTGAGTTCTTAATATCTACTCCCCAACAATAAGTCATTGGGTATGTGATGTAACATATTTCTTATATAAGTGGTACCTGTTTAATTATCTGGCCTTTTCCTCTGTCACATCTCTTTTCATGCCCAATATTTTCTTTATAATCTAGTGTTTTTATTTAGATTTACTGGAAAGAGGAAAGAAAAAGAAAAAAGAGCAGAAGAGCAAGGGCGGGACAAGTAGAAAAATTTATCATATAAGGGACTAGATTATCTCTTTAACGCTAAATCTTCCTTTTGCTTTTTTCTTTTTATTTAGATTTACGTTTGATTTACGTTTTACGTTTTACTCGCCAAAGAAAAAAGAAAAGAAAAGAGCAGAACAAATAAAAATGGGATTCGAAAAGAAAGAGAAAGGAAAAGGGCTAGATGGGGATTTAGAAAAAGAAGATGTTACAGAGTAAATAAGCCAGGACAGAGACTTGAAAGGGACTATAGTTTAACGGTTAGAACATATGATCGATAATCGTATAGCGGCGGTTCGATTCCTCCTAGTCCTAGAAAGAAAAATAAAAAATAAAAAGAAAGAACAAGTTAAAAACATCTAAAGACAAAACAAAAGAAATACAAGGGATTGACGAGTTAACCATACTTCTTTATCATTTTTTGTTTTATTTCCTTTCTTTACTGATTTTATTGAATGACCTAAAAATAAATAAGTCAAGACCCTAGTGTCTAAGTTATTTTTAGTAGCTCCATTAAATGATCAGACTAGAAGAATGAAAGAATGTGTAGGGGGGGAAAGAAAACCTACAACTTGTTTATAATTTCTTTGTCTTTGTCTTGCCTTCATTGTTTTGAAATAGAGTAAACCTAATAAGGTACTCTTCCCTTTCTTCCCTTCTTTACTTTTCTTTTGATTTTACTTTCTCTTTCTTTGGCGAGTAAAACGTAAAGAAATTCTTTAAGCATATGTTTCTGTTAATAAGCTATTGAGCGTTATTCTCAAAAAATTTTTATTATGTCAACTTTTTCATCTTTTATTATGTCAACTTTTTCATCTTTTTGTCGACCAGCTTTTTCTACAATTCTAGTAGGTACAGCCCTTAATTGTGATGCTTCATACCCATGACAGATTGGGTTCCAAGATGGTGCTACACCTAACTTTGAAGGTATTGTAGAACTACATGACACTATTTTTTTCTATTTAGTAGTTATTAGTTTCTTAGTGTTATGAATGATGTCTGTTATTATGATCAAATTCAGTAGCAGCAAAACAAGTATTGTGCACAAATATCATAATCATGGCACATTAATCGAATTAGTGTGAACTATTACACCCGCATTTATTTTAATTGCTATTGCATTCCCTAGTTTCAAATTACTTTATTTAATAGATGAAGTAATCTCTCCAACTATGACTGTTAAAGTAGCTGGACACCAATGATACTGATCCTATGAGTATTCTGATTTTATTAGTATTGATGGAGAATCAATTGAATTTGACTCATATATGATCCCGGAATCTGATTTAGAATTGGGTCAATTACGATTACTAGATGTGGATAACCGTGCTGTTATCCCCGTAGACACTCATATTAGATTAATTGTAACAGGTCAAGATGTAATTCATGATTTTGCCGTTCCTTCTTTAGGTATTAAGTTAGATGCAATTCCAGGTAGGCTTAATCAAGTATCTGTAATTGTACAACGTGAAGGTGTTTATTATGGACAATGTAGTGAGATCAATATCACAGGTTTCCTTTAAGTGTGAACTTATCGAAAAATTGGGTTAATTGCACGAATCACCTTAATCATATCCTTTCTACAGAACAAGGTTAACGAGCAGCGAAGTTTATTTAATTATTTAGATTTAAACGTTCAACGACTAAACATCATGATTTTAATCATGGTTAATGCCCAACACTAGTACATACTAGTTGAAGACGTAGTCTAATCAATATTGTAAAATATTGCTAATACTTTATATGAGGATTTCACTTTATTAATTTATCGAGCTCTATGATTCCTTGAGATGATACTATTAATATGCAAAATGCCTGGAAGGTCTTAGTAAAGATGTTTGATGAAGTAAAGAAATTTCTTCGAGTTTTGGATCCAATTGTTAACTTCCTATTATGAGTCATACAATTAGACAGATGATTCTAAACAACGATTGTCTTTAAGCCCTTATTCCTAATAAAGCTGGGGTCTATTCTATGTAATCTACTTCCTCTGTGTTGACTGATTATACAAATCGTTTTACTAATCATCACTTAATCTTGTACGCAGAGGTCAATAGAGTTGGCTTTGATACTTTATTGCTACTGTAACAGTTTCCATTTTCAGTAGGGTATACATACTATGCCCTAATGTTTTTAACTTATAAAAGAGCAGGGACCAGGACAAACAAATGAAACAACTCATTACGATTCAGTTAATAGATGTGTTAGATGGGTTCAAAACATCAGATTCTTCTACTATCATCTCTAATTATATTAAATCTAATAAAATTTACAAGGGTAAGTATAAAATTAGTTACATCGTGTAACTAGCCTCATATTTGCTGTGGTGTATATCATGGGTTTATGCCCATTGTCGTGGAAGCAGTTTCTTTAGAGAAATATCTTTCATGACTTGATTCGCAAGTTTAATAATCCCTTTTACTTTCTTTCTTTCCCTCCCTTTTCTTTTACAAAATCTAAAGAAAAAAGGAAAGAGAAAGAAAAAAAAAGAAAACAGAAAACAAAATAAAAAGCTATTCATTCAAATACTTAATACTAGCGACTACTAGTACAAGCCCTTATGTGGTTATTTAGATTTACTTAGCGAAGAAAAGAAAGAAAAAGGGGGAAAGAAAGTAAAAGGGGAGGAAAAAGTAATAGTTAATATCTAAGTCCTGGGAGCCCTTTTTTTTTATGTAGATATTTCTGTATTTTATGTGTTTATGTCCATTTTTCTTTAGATTTAACATTAATTTATACTGAACTTTCTACTAAAAATCACTGGAAGAATAAAAGTAAATAGATTCTTTATGTTACTCGCTAAGTATATCATATAAGAGGAGTATTTAATATATAAATTAGATATAAAAGAGTAATCACAACTTAATTTATTCTTTCTTTTACTCCTTTCGCCCTTATGTTTTTTTACTTATCTTTGTGATTTCTAAATCAAACGTAAAGAAAAAAGAAAGTTCCACTAAAAATATAAGAAATTAATAAAGATAGGAAGTGGAAATAGAGTCAGGATAATTTTATTGCTTGTGTATTTAAGTGCTATTGGAGAATTGTTACATTTTTTTTATGACGAGATGATTATTCAGTACAAACGCTAAAGATATTGGTACATTGTACCTAATCTTTGCCGTATTTAGTGGTATGTTAGGAACAGCATTCAGTGTAATTATCAGAATGGAACTGGCTTCACCAGGTGTACAGTATCTACATGGAAATCATCAACTTTATAATGTTATCATTACAGCTCATGCATTACTAATGATTTTTTTTATGGTTATGCCAGCATTAGTAGGTGGGTTTGGAAACTATTTAGTACCCGTACAAATTGGAGCTCCTGATTGTATCAAGCACACTATTCGGTGGACTAATCATCTAGTTTCACCGTCTAGATTAGGATACTATATCGCGGGATTATGAGAAGGAGATGGGCATATTTGAATCCCTAAAACCTCTCATGCTCCTAGTGGTAAACGATATACACCTCATTTCTCCATTACATTCGCTGCTTGTGATTATCCTTTGGTTTGTACTCTTCGGTTAATTATCGGGGGTACTGTCCGAAACAAGATAGATAACAACGCCTATGTTCTTACTATTTCCTCTACTGATAATTTATTAACTATTATTAAACTTATTAATGGTAAAGTACGTACTCCCAAAGTTGCACTATTTAACAGATTAATTGAATGAATCAACAAAGACACGAATTCGGATATTCCTACTTTTGAAGTAGATCGAAGTGACATTCTTGAAAACGCTTGATTATCAGGATTTGTTGATGCTGATGGTTCTTTTGATATTCGTGTGTCTCTGGTTTCTAACGGAGCTGGGAAAGACCGTGTAAGTGCGCGTATGCGATTAGAGCAATGTATGATTGACCCTAACACTAACGAGTCCTACAAGAATATTATGGATTCAATCGCCAAGGCATTAGGTGTTAGGTTGTCTTTATCTACTCACAACACAGGAGTACAGTACTATCTTATTTCTGCGAGTAGTGTTTCTGCTCGGGCGGCCATTGCTAGTTATTTTTCATCATTTTCATTATTTAGTAGTAAGCGACTTAACTATCTTGACTGGTTAATTTGTCACAACATGATTGTTAATGGTCAACACATGACTGATCATGGTCGTTCTGAAGCAATGCAACTTAAATCGGGTATGAATAGTAAACGTACTTATTTTAATTGAGAACATCTTGAGGTGTTAAAATCATATTAGTATCCTATAACACAGTCCTCATTTTAATTTATCTATAATTAATGAAGCATCGGGTGAATTGCAAGGACATTCTCGAGAGGACAATTTGCAGCTTAGCTTGAACGAGTGTATAATATTCCACTTTTAGATATATTCGGTCCAATAAAGTTCAACGACTGGTGGGTCTAATAATCCCCTTTAGAACAACACGAGCGCCCGGCCTGTAACGCCAACAGGATGACATAGTCTAAACTTATTAGTAATAGTAAGATCGTGTAGTTAAATACTATACCGATAATATAATTGATGGCATTCCCACGATTAAATAATATTAGTTTCTGATTATTACCTCCTTCATTGATTTTACTATTGGCTAGTTCATTAGTAGAACAAGGAGCTGGTACTGGTTGAACGGTGAACTTCGATACGCCGTTCTGAGTTATCGGTCTATGAATCTGAAGACTGTTTAATTCTAAAATCTCACTCGATGCGGGAAACTCCTCTGTACTTACTAGAAGTACTCGAAACTGACTACTCGTGTCATCCCTTTCCATGAACCGGCTTGATGCAGTAACAATGTCAGTAACATGGGGACAATCCGCCTGAGTTGTGTTGATACTAGGAATTATGTATATGTTGGAGACTGCATCGCGCTTCTCAACAACCAGCTCATCAGAGACCACACGTGAGATGCTTCAAGCAAGAGAATTGTCATCAGTGGAAGAATTTGAACAATGATTAGTAGGACTTGTTGATGGCGATGGTACTTTCCATTTTGGGAATTATGGTTCTAATAACAAAAAATGGACTTTATATTTTAAGGTAGCACAAAGTACTTACAATCTACGATTATTACATTATATCAAGCGTAATTTAGGAGTTGGACAAGTATCAGTCTCCGGTAATTCGGCCGAGTTCAGGATTCGGGACCGTAAAACCATCAATGAGGTCATTATTCCTATTTTTGACAAGTATCCTCTGCTAACAAGTAAGTATTTTAACTATGATTTATTCAAGCAAGCTGCTGCTATTATGAATGACACTAATTTATCTACTGATGATAAGCATAAGCTACTGCTGAATCTTAAAACTGGCCCTAGGATGCCTAAAGATTATGTATCTCCTGCATGAAGTATTGTCAACTATAAAATTGATTCTATTACAGATGCTCTTTCAGTAATGCATAAATCTTGAGTTATTGGTTTTATTGAAGCAGAAGGTAGTTTTTATCTAGTACGGAAAGATGTAAATCATATCGCACATGGATTTGAAGTTACACAAAAACTAGATTCAATTGTACTTGTTGCAATTAGTTATATCTTGGGTACTAGTTTTGTATGCAAACGTACTTATAACACGAGTGTGACTACATCTTCTATTGTCATTGCTGAAATTATTAAATTCTTTCATAATAGTATGAAGGGCATGAAGAGTCTTGAATATCGTATTTGAGCTCGGTCTTTCAATAAGGTTCATATTGGAAACAAAAAATATGACTATTTATTGAAAGTGCAAACACAAATGCGTAAAATTCGGACTATTAGAGTAGATAAGAATTTCAAAACCAAAGTTTAATACTAATTCCTACTTGTTGAAGTAAAGGTATAGTCCAATCTTACATTAACCACGTAAGCGTATGATAGTCAACCTATTATACATATGGTATCCACCATTATCTGGAATCCAGAGTCACTCAGGTGGTTCTGTAGATCTAGCTATTTTCAGTCTTCATTTAGCTGGTATTAGTTCTATGTTAGGTGCTATGAACTTCATTACTACTATTATTAATATGCGACACCCAGGAATGGCGATGCATAAATTGCCATTATTCTGTTGAGGTATTTTAGTAACTGCTTTTTTACTTTTACTATCTTTACCTGTATTAGCTGGTGGAATTACAATGCTATTAACAGATAGAAATTTCAATACTTCATTCTATGACCCTGCAGGTGGAGGTGACCCTATTCTATTCCAACATTTATTCTGATTCTTCGGTCGGATTTATGATTATATTCACACGTCATATATGGCCCTTAGCGTTAACTCGCTACCGCATTGCACTGTATGCTGGAACGACTTGTTAACTTATTATGCTACTAACACTGTAAGTGAGGTCTTTGTTATGATCTCCCTGGTTGGTAAAAATGCATGATCGGGAGCCCAATCAGCAGGTAACCAATCACAGATGCGAAATGTATCTAGTGTAGTAGGAACTTCAGAGACTACACGTGCAACGCGCTTCTCTCCTCAATTTTGTCAATGACTTGCTGGTCTAATCGATGGTGATGGTTCACTACTCGTAAGTAAGGCAGGTTATACCTCCTGCGAAATCACTATGGGAGCAGCAGATCTCCCATGTTTAATGTACATCAAGTCTATGCTAGGTGGATCAGTTAAGTCACGATCAGGCGCAAATGCATATCGATGACGATTACACAACACTGCTGGCATGGTAGTCCTAATTAATTGTGTCAACGGTTATATCCGACATACTGCTCGACTTGCACAATTGCACCGAGTCTGTTCTACTCTATCTATTGATATTATTATGCCATCAACAATCACTACAGCAAGCGCATGATTTGCTGGATTTTTTGATGCAGATGGTACAATTAGCCTTAACATGAGTTCTGGTTTGCCTCAACTTACAATCAGCGTAACTAACAAGCTACTAGCTGATGTACAATGATTTTTAGATGCATTTGGTGGTATTATTTATTTTGACACGTCACAAAACGGTTATTACAAGTGAACTGTACAAAGTCGAGAGATCGTACTCATGATGGTGAATTATTTTAACAAGTGTACTTCTCGAAGCGCTAAGAGCCATCGACTACATCTAGTAAATAAGTACTACCGGCTATATGATCTACGAGCATTTAAGGTAGATTCACCACACCACAACGCATGACGACAATTTATGATGGACTGAAACGCGAAGATAGAGCCCAAGCCCCTTGTAAAGGCGGGATAACTTGCACCCTGAAGTATACATTTTAATTATTCCTGCTTTTGGTATTGTGTCACATGTAGTAGCAACATTCTCAGGAAAACCTGTATTCGGTTACTTAGGAATGGTATATGCTATGTTTAGTATTGGAATTTTAGGATTCATTGTTTGGTCTCATCACATGTTTGCCGTTGGATTAGATGTTGATACTAGAGCTTACTTTACTGCAGCCAGTATGATTATTGCGGTTTATTTGTGGAGCTGCGTATAACGATACTATATGTTGGAATACCTTTATATCTCTATTTTCTGATTGTATTACAGTCAGGCTAAATAAAGGAGAAATTTAAAGATAATCAGCAGGGAACTTTATTAATTGATTTCTTAGCAGGAATAAATTATAAAGAACCCTCAACGACTACACGCATTGAACCTTTAACGGTTAAGATATAGTCTAATCTTAATTGAGAAATTAAGTTAATAAAAAGAGTTACGAAGATGTGCCTCAGTGAGTAACAGGCTTTTGTGATAGGAGTGCTTCTTTCGGTCTTACATTATATTCAAATAAAGGTAAGGCAGAGCTTTTAAAGTAGTATTTGAAGTACTAGTAGACGTTAAATACCTATATTGTTTAGAATATCTTAAAAATTTTTTTGGTGTAGGGAAAGAAAAAAAAAATTTATGTTGTTAATAAGACTGCTACTTAGCCCTAGGGCAGGGGAGAGTTACTGCTATCACTGACCTTATGGTAATTATTTCTCATTTTACTAATTTTCCCTTAATTAGTCCTAAAATGATTACATATGCCCTATGAGCTGAGGTAGTTAATTTAATTTGAGCTAAGAAACATTTGAATACGAGTACCTTTGAATATATTTTATCTATCTATGCAGCATTAGGTAGAAGAGCTAGTAAGGCAGCTACTTTCCTACATTAACGCCTATTTCCTTACCTTCATATCTAGTACCTGTAACTGTAGATACAATCAATCCTTGGTGGATTTCAGGCTACCTTACTTTATATTGCTCATTTAGCCTAAGTGTAACTGGTGGTGGATGAAAGGAATCTGTATATAACAAGTTTAGACATAGCTTTAGCTTTAGCTTTAATATTCTTTCGTTAGGTCTAGCACAAGTAATTGCAAGTTTCCTACTAGTATCCTATTATGTACGTACTAGTGATCAAAGAGTTGATGTGATGTCACATTTCCTTTAAAGAAAACAGGAGGGGATGGCGATCGTAGATTTTCTCTCAAATTATCCGCTACAGTCACATAAAGGTAAGGAGTTTAATATTTGAAGGAAATATGTTCTCTTACTACAGGACGATTTTGAATATGGGGCTCAGCGTAGGGTAATTCATCAAGATCGTTCTGAATCTTACTTCAGACTATCTCAAATGTTATATGACCTACAATCTAAAAATAACTCTTAATGTCCCACAGGTATTAAAATTTTCAGTTGATTATCACTGACCTTTAGCAAGTCAGACTTGGTCAGTACTACTATCAATACTTTTGTAAGTTTATATAAATTATTTCCCAGAGCAAATCGTAAATATATGGAAGAAAATAACAATTGTAAAGCTTTAGTGCCTTTTGGTTGTAATCTAAATTCTACTGTTGGCTTACCTAGTTATACTGTTATTTTACAGCATATGGTAGTATTACCTCCTTATGTTTACGGAGTAATTGTAGGGATTTTATTATCAGATGGTTGAATGCAGCGAGTAAACCCAAAAGGACAGGCACGATTAGCCTTTAAACAGTCAATTAGCAAATTGACTTACTTTATGTCTGTATATAACTTACTTTCTCACTATTGTAAATCATATCCTACATTAGGATTTGCTAAAATTAAGGGAAGCAGTAAAACTTTTATTTTTCTTCAGTTTTCTTCTAGAAGTTTATACTGTTTTACACAATTATTTCTTTCTTTTTAGCAAATTGGTTAAAGTTGTGCCTTTTGATATTTATAACATGTTAACCATCCAAGGATTAGCCCATTGGATTAGTGGAGATGGTACAAATAACGATAATGGTATGAGGCTATATACAAATAGTTTCACAATTGAAGATAATGTACGATTACTTAATGTATTGATTATTAAATTTAATTGTAAATGTAGTCTTCATTATTCAAAGGGAGCGAGTTATATTTATATTTCTGCTAAATCCATGAGGGATTTATATCCTTTATTGGTACCTCATATGGTACCGGAAATGTTATATAAACTTCCAAAACCTCGATAGCTAAAAGTATGGGGCAAACCCGGGAAAAACCCTTTAATTAGAATAAGTAATAATTAAAGGACAATCGCCGGACTAAATAATGATTGGGAAACTGTCATGTAAAAGCGTAGAGACTAAACGCCCCAGTTCTCCTAAGTGTGAAAATAGGGAGTTCTAAGATATAGTCCAGGCCACTGGTAACAGATTCTGACGTAAAACATCAGATAAGACATTTCTGAAAAGAATGTTGAGGCAATAAGCCAGCTATGATCTGAAATTGATCGAAGGCCCAATCCTGAGCTACATGTTATGGAGGTTCAATCAGATATACTGCTCCAATGGTGTTTGCCTTAGGTTTTATTGCATTATTCACTATTGGTGGGTTAACTGGAGTAATCTTAGCTAATGCTTCATTAGATATTGCAATGCACGATACATACAATTTCAATATGATTGAAGTATATCTGCCCGGGCTGGTAGATAACTTATTTTTACAGAATAGACCTATTATGTCCAGTTCGATGATCATGCCCCTAATGCTTACAGGAGATCGCCTTGCTGCTTTTGTGGTAGGTTTGATCGATGGGGATGGATCACTCCAAGTAAACCACTGACGTAGTAAAAGTTTTCAGTATCGTCTTGTTGTTAAACTTAAATACAATGAGTACAACGAAGCTATGCTTAAGCATATTGCTTCAATTTACGGAGGACAGATCGTCATTGAAACTGTTAAATCTACGGAGTACCAAACTGTGAAATGGGTTATCAACGATAGGAATCGTATTCGTAATACTATTGTTCCACTATTAACCTCTTTTCCACCACTTACAACGCGTATGCAGTTACAGTTAGCTTTTCTTATCAAAGTATTAGCTGGTATGTCTATGGATGAGTACTTTGCAGCTCGGACTCTTAAATATTCAACACGTCCTACGCTTCTTTCTCATTCATTATCAACATTACCTTGTTACTTTAGTGCTTGATTATCTGGTTTCATTGAAGCAGAAGGTAGCTTTGCTATTCGATCAGGTTCACTAGGGTTTAGTTTTAGTACAGGTCAATTGAATGATGAATATTTAATGCGTATGATTCTTAAGTACTTTAATCAATCAAATTTAACTATTCAAGCCAAGGGAGCAAAAAATGATAAGAATTCACCTTTTTTCTTTATTGAAATTGCTAGCATTCGTGGTGTCACAGCGGTTATTGAGCATTTATTAGATTATCCATTACAGGGATACAAGTATTCCCAATTGGCTATCGTTATGAAAAGGTCACAAGCCCTTTTACATTTACGACATCATTTTTGAAATTAAGCGAGTTACACATTACTAGTTCGTGTCGTGTTGTCATATCACTGTGGAAGATTTGCTATCTTCCGGTATAAGTAAGAGCTTATGCTAACGGTGAAACCTCATATTATTCTTCTCATTGCAAAGAATCATGCAGATATGAGGCAATACCGTGGGAACTTTTCTTTTTCTTTTTTTTTCTAAGAGACCAAAAATGGACAAGATTAGACGCCGTAGAGACTACACGTGATAACACTTAACACACCTTAAATATTATTATGGCCTGTGTTAATGTGTAAAATATAGTCCGATCCTGGTCGTGAGACCAGTAGCAAAACCTAGACTGTGAAATACAGCTAGTCAATTGACTTACTATGTAGTTGCTCAACCGCTAGCGGTACTTCCATTACTTGTTTTGTCTAGTTTTTGTCTAGTTTTTGTCTAGTTTTTGTCTAGACAAAAAGGACAAAAAGGACAAAAAGGACAAAAAGGACAAAAAGGACAAAAAGGACAAAAAGGACAAAAAGGACAAAAAGGACAAAACGGTTTACGATAAGCAAAAGATACAGTTACAACTACTCGAGGAGTTTATCTTTGAACTCATAAAGAAACTGGGAAACAATATATTGGTAGCAGTAAGGACCTTGGTATCCGCTTATCTGATTATTACCGACTCAGTTATCTTAATAAACAAGCTACACGAGGTAGTGCTATCTCGCCCTAAGGGGAGTGCACTTCTAAAGCATGGCCACGACGCCTTCTCTTTATCTGTATTTTCATTAGGTCCTACCGATAAAGAACAAATCATTTCTGCTACTAATAAACCAGATTATGTGTTACTTGAACAATCATATTTAGATTCTTATACATTGACTTATAATATTAACCGTATTGCTAGTAGTTCTGCTTACAACCCTTCTACTAGTTCTATTAATGTTGGGGATCAAAACCCATCTTATGGTTTATTAGGTGTTGATTCACCTGTGTGAAATCGTACCCACAGTGATCAAATCAGGGAGTTATGGTCCAATGTTAGAGGTAAAAGCACTTTTTACCTTTACGATGCTTTTACTTTATTGCTGGTAACTAAATTTTCTAGTGGTATCAAGTTATCTCAGTTCCTCCCTGATGTAAGTAAGCGATTTGGCTCTGATGTAATTAAATTCTTAGGCCGAGCTAATGTTTCTGCACTAAGATATGGGAACTTTATTATCTCTTTATTACTGCGGAAGAAATTATAATTTTGATGCCCAATCTTCCTGTTAAAGCTATCAGTGCGCCCCGATTATCAAAGCCAAATGCTACATCTGTTTACGGATTCAACGCTAGTTCTAATACGTATAAGAACTGAAGAAGCTTAGAGGAGTGTACATATGAATTAACAGGTAAACGATTTGAGAACAAGGCTACCGTGAACCGTCGTTTAGATAAAGGTATTTTATACCATGGTTATCTACTTCCTTTTTTGATCTTCAAAAAAAAGACGAAACCTTTTAATGAGTAATGCCGTTATTAATAGGGCTACTTAAAATTGAGAGAATTGCTAGGAAACTCTCACGAATAAATGAGACAATCTGCAGCCTAGATTATATAGACCATTCAAGGCAGTGATCGAGTATAGTAAGGTTCAACGACTAATCAGGTAGTTATTCAAACTACATGCTGAACACGAGCACCCGACTTAATACTTACTTTCTCCAATACAGAAAGTAAGTATAAGATGATATAGTCTGCTCTATATTGTGAAATATAGAATGTGCATTAAATAAACACATGTTAACATAAGGCATTTTCATTATGTACTTTCAATGGGAGCCGTATTTGGTATGTTTGCCGCATATTATTTCTGAAGTCCAAAAATTATTGGAAAAGCTTACAATGAGCAATTAGCGCATATCCACTTCTGAACAATGTTCGTAGGAGTAAATCTAACATTTTTCCCACAACATTTCTTAGGTCTGGCCGGTATGGATCACTCCCTTTTGTTGGTTCTCACTAGTTATTTGTCTATTAGATAGAGATAAATCCGGAGCGAATAATCCATACATTCACAAGCCACTAAGGATGCTATTTCTAAAGCACTCCCCCTAGGGCTGCAGGTAAATCCAATCCTAATATGGCACGTGATATTAAGGGAGAAAAAAACCCTTTCTATGGTAAGAAGCACTCTCTCGATACTCGGGAAGTTATGTCTAGTGGAGAGAATAATCCTAATTATCACCCAGATAGTGACGGAAGATATTACTTTGATATCTCTCGTGCTGTCCTGGTGCGCAGAATACTAACTGAAAGGGAACTTGTGGCTCTCTCTGTTCAGTATGGACCAAGATACTTTATCTATTTTCCATATCTCTTCACGTACTTAACACAGGCGTAGCTTATAAGGACTACATGTACCAGAATGGTAAACCCTTTAAAATATGGGACACCACTCATGCATGCTCCGATGACTAGTCAATAACCCCACTCCCGGTTCTAAAAGGCAGGCGTACCGAGCTCTCACACTAGTTCTTGTTGCAAAGAACGAGTGTGGAAAATAAATCGAATGAATTGCAAGGATAACTCTTAAGACCTAAGAGTCAATTTGCAACCCATTATATTATAGTGCACATTCCTAATCAATATAGATATGTAGTAATACACAGGTTCAACGACTAACAGATGAGTTGCACTAACAATAATTCTGACACGAGCGTTCGACTGCCCTTTCTGGTTTCCCTCCCTTTTCCTTTTTCTTTTTTCTAAAAAAAATCTAAAACACCCCCCCTTTTTTGACCAAGCGAGGAAACAGAATAAACTTAAGGGAGAGAAACAGCGAATGACATAGTCTAATCAATAGCGTGAGTTGTTGGAGTCGAGATAAAGAGCTCGAACACATAATTAATTTGGCCTAGAAGAATCCCTGACTACCCTGATGCATTCGCCGCTTGAAATTTAATTTCAAGTATTGGTTCAATGATTTCTGTAGTTGCTACAGTTATCTTCCTTTATCTCATTTGAGATCAATTTATTAATGGTAAAGTTGTATCAAACAACCCTTGAGCAGTGCCTCAATTCTTCACAAGTACACCTGAATTCTTAAGTGGACCACAATATGCACATTCATTAGAGTGAACACTTGAGAGTCCTGTACCATTCCATTCATACAATACTCTACCAGTACAATCTTAACTTAAAACTCCCCCCTTTGCTTATTTTATTCTTCTGTTCTCTTTTTGTCGCGTAAAATTTCTTACTATAAGCTAAAAATAACAAGTACCCACCTTTTCATTTGTGTAGCGCCTTGTTTCTTCCCTCTCTGTAAGCATGAGACAGTAATTTTTTACACTATCCAACTGGGCGAAAGAGCTTATAAAGATCACAATCAAGTGAGCCGATACCTTATCTAGCACCTGATCGCTTATTATATATAAATATATCAAGTAAAGGTAAAGATTGCAGTAAGCTATAACACTTTAACAATGCCTCAATTACTTCCATTTTATTTTATTAATCAATTATCATTCACATTCTTAGTACTAACAACTATGATTTACCTATTTGGTACATATATCTTACCTGTTTTTGCTGAATTGTTTGTTACACGAATGTACATTACTAAATTATAGTTTTACTTTTTCTTGACTGATTCATTCCTTTTGCAGTCTCTCCTTTTTAACCTGTTTTCTTTTTTGGTTCCCGGGAAAGTAAATCTAAAATCAGTATTTATATCTCCCCCTTCTTTTCTCTTTCTCCCCTTTACAAACATAAGGGTCTAATCCCCTTTCTTTTCTTTGTTCTTTTTTCTCTTTTGAACCAGTAAAATCTAAATAAAAACATAAGTAAAAAACATAATACAACACCTTTACAAACTCCTTTCTTTCCTTTTTTCTGTGTTGTATTGTAAGTGCAAAGAAAGATTAAATAAAGATATAAGATAACGTAAGTCAGGAAATGAACTGCGAGATTAGTTTAATGGTTAAAACACCTACTTTACACGTAGGTGCTAGTAGTTCGATTCTACTATCTTGTATTCTAGCCTTTGAGGTTTTCTTTACGTGATTTCTTTAGAAAAGGAGGAGAAATACTAGCAGCATGGGCAAAGTAAATTCAGAGAGGTTGAGAGTCTCTAGGGCTATACGGTGCAGCGAAGAACTGTTAATTCTTAGATAGTTGGTTCGACTCCAATTAGGGACTAGAAACAACTTGTCCTTTTCTTTTTGTCATAAGGAAAGGAACCAGTAAAGGTAAAATAAATCTAATCACAAATGGAAAAGGGAATAAATAGCTTTGTTTATATTGTTCATAGGTAACATTTATTAATATAAGAAGTTTACCACTTTTTAATTTCGGAAAGCCAGGAATCGAACCTGGACGTTCTTTAACCCAAATAAAGCGCCCGACCATTAGGCTTCTTTCCGATAGGGATTGATAAACTAAGTAAAAATCTAAAGTAAAAATCTAAAGAAAAAAGGACAATGTGGTATCATCAAGTTTAGCAACTCATTAGTATCACTCAGCTGATCGAAAAGGCGTTTTGCAACGTTTACACATGTGACCTATCAAGGGCGTGTTCTGCACCCTGTTGCTCTACTTTAAAAGTTTTCATTATTTAGATAACTCACGCAAAGAATAAATTCCAAAGAACAGCTTCGATCTTATATGCTTTCAGATCTTATCTTCAACACATGTAGCTACTCTGCGATACTATTTCCTTCTTTTGTTTAGTCTCTTTTTATTGGAACTAAACAGAGAGAAACAAATAACAGATACACCAGAGATGTGCACCTAGTGGTCCTTTCGTACTAACCAGATATTCTTCTTATTTTATATTTCCTACCAGAAGATAGGGACCATACTGACTCCTAAATTATTATTTCACTTGACTACTAGTGTTAAGTCAACGCTGTCTAGTTATTACTAACTAGTTTGGACTATATCTTATCCTAATCAATTAATTGATCAAGACGAAAACATGTAGTCTCTAGGGAATCTATTTACTTCATTAAGACATGACGCCTCGAGTAAATTGTTTCCTGCGGATTTTCCCTCTCATTATTCTCTTCTTTTTCTTTTTGATTCCTTTCCTTTCCTTTTCTTTTCCTTACTTTTTCTTTTTTGGCGAGTAAATCTAAATCAAATCTAAAAGGAATAAAAAAAGGAAAATAAATCTAATCCAGAAAGAGAAAGGATGTTCCAGCATATAGTTTCCTTACGACGCGATTCATGCGTATGGTCACCACCGTATTCTTTTGTAATCAGGCGAGTAAATGAGGGATACGGCAATTAAACACAATACTCTTGTTTACTCACGATTATTAATCTATTCCTCCCTCACATTTTCTTTTTCTTATCCCTTTCTCCCACATAAGGGCTCCGTTTTCTTTTCCTATTTGTAATAAATTTAATTTGAGATAGTTAAGTAGGTTCAATTTTTTAAGTTTCACGTCGTATTGACATTATGTTAATTCGCCTCTAGTAAATATCACTATATAGATTTGAACGGCGTAGGCATTTAACCTTAGCCCAACAGTTTACACTGCTGATCAGACTATATCATCACCTCAATACTGAAGTGCCGGATGCTTTTGTTGCGATTATTGTTACTATAACTCACGCATTAGTCGTTGAACGTTCTTACTTCTAGCCAAACAATGAAGTAAGTTCCGCTGCAGATTAGGTCTCCAATGTAGGAAACTATTTCTTGCAATTCTTCCGGTTTGCTTAATTGATTTGCATCAATTAGGGGCTCTTTATTGACTGAAAACTATTAAAAAGGGGAGATCTAAATTATAGTCCAATTCTATGTAACATAGACTTCTCCATATATGGCAATACAATACTTCTAAAGTTATCAAGATCTCTAGCACCAATAGCTAGAATGTATTGGTTTTTACGATCAAGCCTACATAAATACCGTACCGGTTAGTGATAGCTTGTGCAAGCTTAATTACATCGTCTTTAGTAAATCCATTTGTATAAATACGAATAGTATTGTGTTACCATCACCTATAACAAATGTTGCCATTGCTGCAGGTGTGATTAATTCTTCGATATTATCAGGGACACATTTAGTGTACTTCCCTGTAGTTTCATCCAAATGATAAAATAGATCTCGGTAATAATTAAATACTGGTATTGAATCTGTATGACTTATAGATCTTAGGTCCACCTTTTACTGTATTGACACTAATAGAACTAATTGGAGTTTGTACGTAGTCTTTGAACAGATCATATAATCATGTTGCAAATTCTAACCGATACTGTCCGAATGAAAATTCTAGACGAGAATTACTTGTGCTACTTTTAGTTGTTCACAGCATCACCTAATAATAATCCAATCATAATCTCGTGTAGATGTGTAGGTAGTTTAGGTGCTTTACGAATCATGTCTGAAACCGAGTTAAATAAAATATTGGTAAATTTGATCATAGTTTTAAATAGTTATATAAATCTGAGTGGTGATTTTTAGAACAAAGTAATAATCATTAAACATGTATTAATAGAAAATATTAGATTGTCCTCAGTCAATGATAGTGAGTGATTGAACCCAACTCACGTACCACTTTAATCGACGAACAGTCGAACCCTTCCCAGCTGATACACCAGGAGGATGTGATGAGTCGACCAATTATCTATACTTTACCGATTGGCATGTATAAATTTGTTAACCTCAGCACGATTTAAATGCCGAGTTCTCTTCCTTACAGAAGAGTTCAGACTATGTGTTCAACTCTATAGTATATTAAAAAAGAGGGGATTATAATTTAGAACGAAGTATTTAATCATATGAGGTTGAATGATTCCATGTAAAGTTGTCGTATCACTACTAGGAATGTAAATTACCCAGTAGATATCTTTGTGAGGAATGACGCGACTGTTTAAGTTAAACTTAGCATTTAATTCATTACTAAGAATAACGTTCTCTTCATAGGTGAAAGATTGAGTATGTAAAATCATGCTTTTAAGATCACGTTGTAATGATCCATCAGACATAATCCAATAAGCTAAGCCTACACCTGTGATATGGTCTCGAACTAATCCTTGTTGAATAACTTTTACGCCATCAACGTAGAACAGATCTCAAATGAGACTGAATGAAGGATGTGAGAAGGTCTTAAACCAATAGCTCTTTACTTGATCCTTACGTACACCTTTCTTAGAGATGTAAGCTTGTGGACTAGTTGAAAAGCAGTAGTCTTTGAATAAATCAAACAGATGGAACACGAAGTCTTTCTGTAAGTATCCTTGCTCAATTTTCATACGAGCATCAGTACCATTACGACCTAAACCTGCATCTGATAGTACCATGGCGATTGCAACGTTCATTAAAGATTGAGGCATCATTGGTAATGCCTTACGTCGATTTTGCCAATATGTAGAGTTGTCGCATATTATTAAGGTATCGTTTAAAGATTGTCATATTATTTCATTTTTATTTTAATACTTTACGGCCATTCAAGTGGCGGAAGGAACAGTGCTTCAATATTAGTATCAAATAGAAGTGTACATTTGCTTTACCCCTTAATATACTATTTTGAGTTGATGGGCGCTCTTGGAAGGGTTATTGTTAACTCACCTTCTAGTCGTTGAACGTTCCTATATCGAATAAATGTTGATATAGACTTCGCTGCAAGTTGACCTAGTTGTTGATTAGGTCTTTCGTGCAATTCACCCATTTGTATCATCTGCTATCGCTAACAGAGTCGACATCTTTCTATCGAGGTGGCAAACAGCGCTTACGATATGAACTCTTTCGCGCTATTACCCTGTTCAAAATTATTATCATACTACCATTTGAGGCGTATTTTTGTATTTTTCAACACAATTTAGACTATGTCATTGGTGTTTATCTTATTAACTATTTGATTCTTTCGCGCTATTATTAAATATTAATTAATGATCCTTGTGGAAAAGAAGGGGAGGGATTAAAAAGATGTATAGGCAATTTGAAATACATTGATTCATGCATATAGTCTTTAATCAAACTGAAGAAAGTATTGTAACTATGTCCAGATACCGCGATAATAGGTTTTCCTTTATTAGACTTACGTCAACAGTTAAGACCAAACTTATCTTTTAAAAGTTTACACAGTCAATCTACTTCGGAATTAGTAAAACCTTGAGTATGAAATTGTAACCCATAGCCTCGATAGTCTTGTCTTCCACCATCATCCATAAACCAAAAGGCTAATGAAGTAGGAGTAATTAAATTATATAATACAGGTAGAATGCATTTTTTACCTTCTACAATAAATACATCGTGAAGAAACAAAAAGGCAGGATGAGTTACCGTCTGGAAACATCATGTTACTACATCGTTACCATTTGTATTTGTTCGAACTTGCCGTCTCGGAACTTCTAAACAATAAGGATAAAGCAAGTGTCACACATAGAATGCATAAGCTACATGTTTGTCTCCCCACAGAGAGGCGCCAGTTAGAGATCTATTTCATTTTCTCACCTAACATAAGCCCTACTAACATTGCCTTTTGAAATGATGATAAATCGATCGGTAAAAGTTCCTTATACTGTCTTACAATTTTTGAATTAGGACTCAAAGGTTTACCTAGAAATCTTTGCCGTAGAATCAGTGAACGTAATAATTGTAATGTCATGTTATTAATAATTAATTTATATTCTTAATAATAGATAATAGTACCTATTAGAATCAGCGTTGTTCTATCAAAAACAGTAAATTTTTACATGATAGCCAATAATTTTAGGATCACCACCGGGCGCTCGTGGGGATAGCAAGTTTAATTCCCTAGTCGTTGAACCTTCTTACTACTTCCTCTTTCTACTTTTCCCCAGGAGATTAAGTACGTTGTAGTAAGCTTGGCTGCAAATTGACTCCTATCTTCACTATTCTATAAACGCATCTAAATAGATAGGAAGGTAGCAGTTGTCCTTGCAATTCACCCAGTTGTTATTCAAACATGTGTTGACTCTTAGCTACTTTTCTCGTCTCTGTTTGAATTAGGGACAAGGGTAGTTTATCCCTAGCGTAGCTTATCCGTTGAACGATAGCTGTACCATTACATACTACCGGTTCACTATGCTCTACTTACGTATCTGTTTGATCTGTCAATCTTACAGTTTAGCACATTTACGCCATTATGCTGTTTTTAGTCATACATGACTACTTAGTCTCCTTCTAAGCTATATGTACCTATAGACCCCTCCGATTTTATTTTGGAGGGTACCGTCCCAGTAAAACTAACCGTCAAACACTTTACTCTAGATTAGAGTTAGTGTGTCTAAAATCGTATTGAAGTTTCTCATTAACGTCTAATAGACTACTTCATAACTGTGATCGATGATAGACGGCACAATGTTTGACTATAGTAAAGCTGCATAGGGTCTGTTGTGATAGGTAGGCCCTTACGAGCTTTCCCCCACTCAGAACTGTACGTGCCACTTTCATGGCATACAGCTCAATCAATACATATTTATCTGTATACTAGTTTTTAATTAATCTTTATTTAAAATTTAAATAGTTTTCCCTTGCTTAATTTAAATAAGTTAGCCTTCATGAATCCTTTTACTGTTCATAGAGGATCGGATTATTTGAATCCGAGCTAACCCTTCATCTGTTAAATGAAGTTTTTGCAATTTAAGGTTATATAATTGCTCCCAACATTCAAAGTCTAATCGTTTACTAGTCATCATTGGATATTTATTAATAAATCTAATAACTTCAGCTGTTTCCCTAACCACGAGAACACAAGTAGGCCTCATAGTTTGAATTTCAACAGGGTCATTGATATCAAACTTAGGTTTAATACTTCCTAGTTTTAGGAAGTCAATGATACATTGAAGAAGACGAACATCATGTGTGTTTTGTTTGATCTCTAAGAACAACTGTAAAACGTTATGACGCGTCTTACGTGTTGGACTAGATAAACCAACTCAGGTAGTAAAACTACCATCTCCGTCAATGAATCCTTGAAGCCATTCAAAAGTAACACTGATAATATGAGTCGACATGAAATTGAACTTTTCAATTCAAGATCTCTTACTATTCATTTTGGAATAAATGTCAAGTAATTGTTCAGCCCCATCTTTAGTAAGATGTGCTCCTGATTCAATAATACCAGCCATTGAGGCGAATGAGATAAAATTCATGTGTTTTGAAGTCAATAGAGTATTAGCCGTAAAGAAAGGAATAATAATAGTTGTAATAGAAATAATATCTGTTACTACATATTTTAGTGTTCCATCTTTTTCATTGTCTACAGCAATTCTTCCACACCCAAAGAATGCTTGAATAGCCTCAAAAAGTGCTCTTGAATGAGCCTTTTGAGTAATCTTAAATTCTAAAGAAAATTTGTTACCTGTAGGACCTCCACCCTTTTTTACAATTAGTCCAAACATACCTTCGGCGTCTGTAAAGCCTAGAATATATTGCGGTGTTAAGAGAATGTTTTGCATGTTTTAAAAAGGTTTAAGCTATTAGTAGTTGCTATTTAATATAAATGAGGGTTGTAGATTTTTATGAAAAAATCAGCGGAAAAAAATGTCAGGGTGATTAATTAATTACTTGAAATACATATGTATCAACCATTATAAGTCAGCTATCTTTCGATATTGACCATAATACAGATAATAATATCTGCATGGCCTATCCCTATTATTACAATAAGGCATTCGCTTCCTATAACATCCTTTACCCAACTATCTATCTATTACATAAATTTGCATTTATGCTACCTATTAACTTCCGGTAATAAAGAGGAAACAATAGGAAATAATTGGGCTTACCTAGTTTATCTTTATGTACTTTAATGATTTCCTTAGGATCCTACTATATACACATAATTTTGAGTAATAACTCTGGCACCTAGAAACCCTTACGGGAAAAGTGTTTCGCCGATTATATGTACTTATATAGATTCACTTTCGTTATCCATAGAAATCTAGCTATATTCCAACTAACAGGTCTCAAAAAAGACCAGCTAGTTGGACAACCAACAGGCTTCACACGAAATAATTACTCATAACGCATGCTGTTGTCAGCTTAATGATAGGTTGTCATTAATGGGTATTCTCCATATTACATAAAGACACTTCTAGTCGCACTCCCGTCTACCTGGTAGTAAACCGCATCTGCACGGCTAATTCAATTTCACCAGACTCAAATTTAAGACAGTGGGAGCATCATTGTTCCATTCATGCAGGACCATAATTAGTGGACAAGGAATTTCGCTACCTTAGGATCCTTATAGTTAAGACCGTCATTGACTAGTTATTCTAACTCTCATTTATTTAAGTCTAAATAAGTGGTTATATCACCTAGCATTGGACAGGAATCATGATCTATACAACCACAATTTGTGTTAGCAGATCACTGTGTTTTAGGTAAACAGTTGCACTCCCCGATTCTGTGCCATCCTTTATTTTCCTTCATAAAGGACATCTCTTATTGACGAACGTACGAGATTAATTTGCCGAGTTCCTTAAATTTGATTAGTCTGTCACCTTAGTATACTCTACCCGAGAACCTGTGTCGGTTTAAGGTACGGTAGTTATATTTGTGTTACTTGCATTATTTTCTTGATCTTTCTTTCTCGTGAAAGTATGTTCTGCAAGATAATCATCGAAGTTTAACATTGGCTGACTTCTTAGATACCGCTATTTAACTTGAGGAAGTCTAACTTACCCTCAAAACCCTTTCTCTTTCGGTGTGAATGATTTTACATTCATTTATGTTACTCATGCCAGCATCCTCACTCTAGTTACCTCCAAGTAATAAAGTACTACTCTTTATCAGTACTAGACGCTCTGCTACCTTGATCATATTTTTTGCTTTCTGTTCAAATGATAAGAATGGTATTAGTATATTGATTAGACCCGATATATCTTCGGTGCATTTAACCTAGACCACTGAGCTGTTACGCTTTCTATAAATGATGGACGCTTCCAATCCCACATCGTGGCTGTATTAGGTCAGAAAACTACCTTAATTTCACTTGTCCTTCCTATAAGGCAAATAGGGCAGGTCTATTTATTTTCTTTTTTTTCTTTAGAGTAGATTTACTCTTTTTTTTCTAAAGAAAAAAGTAAAAGAAAAAGTAAAAGATAAATAAACAATATTTTAGGGACTTTAACACATTCTTTGGGCTGTTTCCCTTTCGTCGTGAGACCTTATCACCTTACGACTCACTGCTAATATTGCGTGTATAATCATTCCGAGGTTAACTAAATCAGATAGAATTATCACATTCCCCTGGTCTATTTAACTAATAGATTACTCTAAGTCAAATATTTTAGTCAGTGCTGTACCAATTATATGCATAAAACTTATTAACGCTGCACTGAAATGCATTTCGCAGAGAACCAGCTATTAGGAAGTAAGATTAGCATTTCACAACTAATCACAAATCATCAAAGTACAATGCAACGTACATTTGTTCGGTCTTTTTCACCTGTTCATGACTAGATCACTTCCTTTCGGGTCTAATATTACATACTTAACCCATATGGTAAATATATAGTTGCTTTCGCTAAGGAGATAAACCTTGCATGTAATATTAAGTTGCTGACCCATTATGCAAAAGGTACGACATTACCAATTAAGGCTCTATCTGCTTATAAGATTGCTAATTCAGGCTCTGTTTCACCAGTCATCGACTTGCTTTTAACCTTCCTGTTCTCCTTTTTGTCTTTTTTTGTCCTTTTTGTCTAGACAAAAAATAGACAAGAGAAAGTAATAAATATTACATTTATTTAGGGACTATATCTTCACCCTAAATTAATTAGGGGCCCACGTGTAGTCTCTGGGGATCCTGCTATTCTCCCTCTATGTTGAAGTTGAAATTGGTTTCCTGCTGATTGTCCATTGTAACATACCTAATTAATAAATAGGTCTTTAGGAGTTTCCAGCATACAGTTAGGTTTTTATTATAGATTTCTCTATAACAGGGAAAGAATCATTTGTTTGTAGCCAAATACTATAAACTAATTATTATGAAAGGGGGGAGAAAGACTGAAATATGCTATAATGGCTTATTCGTAATAAAATATCCACTCGCCCTAGCGGGAAAAATGTCCCTTTCTTAAGATGTTTAATGATAAAGTTTTTCTGAGTGTTTTCTATCTTCGCTGCTATCGAAATAGATGGGTAAATAGATACTAAGTTATACATATCATCATAGATATATACAGGATACTTTCGATATGCGTTTGCTAATGCTAACGCTTCTTTGGCAGCTGCAGTTAACTTAATACCTTTGTTAATAGGAGTTCGTCCAATATTTACACCAGTCATACGTTCACTAACACTTTGTCGTCCTAAAATATCTATAGGTTGCCCACCACCACTAGTTTTAGAAGCAAAATTATACTTCTGTTCTCTAGGAAAATGGTCTAAATATTTTTGTTCAACATTAAGAAGATCTTGCTTAGTAATAGTAGCACTATTAGCAACAAGTTCAAAGATAATAACGACTCCCTAGTGGGCTGGATTTCAATCCATATTTAGAAATGGCATTTTGCAAATGAGTATTGCTATTTAAGCCAGAAATAGTATGTTCTCCCCTAGGGCGAAATCGGACAACAGGGTTAATTGTGCTACCTACATAGATTCTATGAGTGATGGTATTATAAATACCATAGATAACACCAAAAGCGGTACCTTTTGTGGTATATCTTAATACATCAATACCATCAGGAGTCAATTTGTCAAATATACTTACATATGCTGGCAAATCAACAAATCCTTTAGGTAAGATAGACAGAATAATTACCCCTAGAAATAGTGGCACTAAGCATTTGATAATCATATTTTTCATAATAATAGTAGTTGATAAAATTTTGTTAAAGCTGCAAACTTTGTGATTGATCTGGATTATGATCAATTCCCTCACGGTACTCTTCACTATCGCTAAACATATCATACTTAGCCTTGGAGGATGGTACCCCCATATTCAGACAGACTTACTTCCGTCTTACTCACTAATATTATCTAACTTTAGTTTTGCTAAAGATAATAGTTAGCTAGTTGTAATAAAATGCTTATTCACAGGACTATAACCTTCTATGGTCTCTGATATTTCTCAGTTGTCTTCATCCATTTTTCCTTACTTGTTCTTAAGGAAAGAAAGAGAAAAAGCAAAAAGGTCACAGAGAGACTATCCATTTCAGAATATTAAATTATGTATATATATTACTAGGCTAACCTGTGTTCGCTCACCGCTACTGACAGGGTCTCGGTTGATTTCCTTTCCTTAACTTACTACGATGTTTCGGTTCAGTCAGTAGTATATTTTAGGTTTCCCTTAAGGTCGTACTAGTTTTAGATTACTAGTACTTTAAGTGTTTACACTCCTTTTCTGATATGTTTGCTAGGCATCCTTAACAATCCCTTTAGTCACTTGATGATAATTCCACATTGTTATCTATTCTTATATTAATTATTCCAAGTGAGCAGAACAAGTTAAAAACATCATTTCATCTATATAGGAGTAAAGGATAATATCTCTACTACCTCTGACAAATTTATTATCGTATTTACGTTTTTACAAAAAAGAAAAAAGAAAAAGAAATCACGTAAAGAAACATAGCGCTTCCTTTCTTTAGTCATGAATACAAGTAATGGGAATTGAACCCATACGATTTGAAATCATGGTTGCTTAAGAACCACCTGTCTACCAATTCCAGCATACTTGCTTTTAACTTACGATGGTATTTATCCTTCTTCTTTAAATTACTTTCTTTCCTTTCCCTTTTAGAAAAGAAACAAGAAAGAAAAGAAAAGAAAGGGATTAGAGCAGAAAGAGGTTTTAGAAAAGAAAAAGGAGAAAGGGAGGAAAAGGAGTATGAGTGGCCTATATTATCCTCTCTAGGAATCGAACCTAGATGAATATATTAGAAGTATAATGTTTTGCCATTAAACTAAGAGGACTATTACACAGTTATTATTTCCTCTCAGTTAAACATAAATATCTCCTAAAATAAAATTAATAATTATGATAAGATAAAATGTGTCTTTAGAAATAACACTAACTAATATACTATGAGTATAGTAATAGGAAACTCATCATTAGTTATTAGGCTTAATAGCTCTTAATAAGTAACGTTTTTTGTATCCAGTAAGATTTTTATTGTTTAGACTCCCCCTTTTTTAACAAGTTAAAAAGCTAGGGCTTGTAATATACCCTTGATCTCATCCTATTGCCGCTACTCCTTTACGCACACTACTATAAGTTATCGTCTCTTTTAATTCCACAATAAATTCATAAGCCTGCTTATGAGAACGTTTTCTATTTAAAGCTACGATACGCATCATTTCTCTATTTTCAAGAGTATGCTTTTTACCAAAGAAGGAGTTATTAGGACCAAAGCGGTCAGGTTTGGGCTTGTATCCATCTTCCTGAACATCTTTTTGTGTATTATATTCAGGGTCTAATAAATCAATTCACTGTTGTTCTGCTTCTGATAAATTAATAGGATCTAATTCTAAAATAAGTAATTCAAATGATTCAAGACGACAAATCAATTTCAAATAAGCTGCCTGATAGTAGTTGCTTAAACGTAAATATATATTACCTGATTTTCCAATATAGCATCTACCATTCAATAAATACCTTCTTTATCTTTGGTTATTAATCTAATACTTTCTCTGTCTTTAATATTTTTAAAAGTGTAAATGGCATGTTTGTGTGCTGCACTCTTACAAACAGACGAAATTATTCTCTTTCTATAACAATAGTACAACCAATTTTTTTAACAATTTGTAGCATGACTTTATATTTACTAGACTTGACACACTACCCTTTGTTAGTTTGTAAAGGAAATAAATGAATAAATTAAGCCCGACTTTTCATTCTGCTTTTCATTCCATTTCTTTTAATATAGCATCTAATATGCAGCAGAAATTTAATAAACGTACTGTTCTTATAATGACATTTCTTTTTCTTATGTATTTCTTTTGTTTTGTTTTGTTAGTTTGTAAAGGGAAGAAATTTACTATTGTATTTTCTTTACAGTAAAGGCAGATATAATTCTTAACACTAATTATTTATATAACTCGCATATTAAGGACCTAATCAAGAATATACTATTAAATATACATTACGTGCAGAAAAAAGAATTATATCTAAAATTTAATTAAAGAAAGGTAAGCTAAGTTGTGATTACTCTTTTACATAATGACATTGTAAAGAATAGCTCAGAACAAATAGTAAAAAGGGAGGAAAAATATTAATTAATAGTATTAATTACGAATATAATAGTAGGAAACTCATCATAAGTGAGAATAATCCAGTAGCTTCTGATAAGGCGAACCCTAAAATAGCGTAAGAGAACAGTTGTGATCTCATTCCAGGGTTTCTAGCAACTCCAGTAATTAAACCGGCGAATACTACCCCAATACCTACTCCCGCTCCGGCTAACCCAATTGTAGCTAATCCTGAACCAATGTATTTTGCAGCTTGTAACATAATTTTATATATTTTACTAGACTTGACACACTACCCTTTGACTTTATATTTAGATTTGTAAATCGGGAAAGGAAAGTGAAAGGAAAGGAAAAGGAAACTGTTAATATAGCAGGCAGGTCTATAATATGCAGCAGAAATTTAATTACTCTCCTTTACCTTTTTCTTTAGAGTAGAAAAAATCTAAATAAGATAAATAATAAACGTACTGTTCTTATATCTTAGTTTTGTTTTAGCCTATTTTGTAAGTAAAATCCGAGAACACTTCACTTCTCCCACTTTCTTTTACAAAATCTAAATAAAAAGATAAGGGCTCCCTCTCCTTGATTGTTTCTTATACTTGGCTTATGTTTTTATTTAGATTTTGTTAGGGATTGGGGGAGAGGGAGAGGGAGAGAAAGAGAAAGAGAAATAAAATAAAGATGAGGCTATTTACGTAAAAACTCTGGCGTACTGGTTTCCTGTAGGAAAGTAAAAAGAAAAGGGGAGAGAAAAAGGGAGTAAAGATATATATAAAAGAGACTGTAGTCATTATTCTTCAGCTATGTCTATTTTCCACATGACTATTTTATCTTGACTCTTTTTGTAGTACGCCTGAGAGGTTTTACGCGAGAAAAAGGGAGAGAAATAGGCTAAGAGTTACTATGTATATATTATATTTATTATGACAATTTTCACATCTCCATTAGAGCAATTCGAAGTTAATTCTTTTGCTGCTATCAACGCTCCTTTATTAGGATCATTTAACTTTTCATTAACTAACCTAGGTTTCTATACATTAGTTCTATTATTACTATCTGTTGGAGCACATTCAAACGAACGACGATTAGTACCTAGTCGATGATCAATTGGTTTAGAGTCATCATATGCTTCATTACACGGAATGGTTAAAGAACAAATTGGTTCAGCCAATGAAGTATTCTTACCGTTTATTTACGCATTATTCTTCTTCATTCTTATTGGAAACCTTATTGGTAACGTTCCATACTCATTTGCTATTGGAACAAGTGCTGTAGTGTCAATTGGATTAAGTTTCACTGTATTCTTTGGGGTAACTATCTTAGGTCTTTACCGACATGGAGTTCACTTCTTCTCATTCTTTGTACCTGCAGGTACACCTATTGGAATGGTACCACTACTAGTATTAATTGAATTAATTTCTTACTTAGCTAGAGCATTTAGTTTAGGAGTACGGCTATTTAGTAATATGGTTGCTGGTCATACTTTATTAAACATTTTAAGTTCAATGTTATGACCCATTATGACTTCAGGATTCTTAATGTTTATTGTGTCATTAATTCCTTTTGCATTATTCTTAGCATTAGTAGGATTAGAAATTGCTGTTAGTTTCATTCAAGCCTATGTATTCGTGGTTCTAACTTGTGTTTACTTACGAGATGTAATTGACTTACACTAATAATTTGGCTTCCTCCTTTCTCTCTTTTCTCTTTCTGCTCTAATCCATTTCTTCACAAACATAAGGGCCCCCTTTCCCTTTCTCCCATAAGGGCTCCTTTTCTTTCTTTTTCTTTTTTTTTCTCTTTCTCCCCTTTACTCCCGGTGAGAACCAGAAAAAATCTAAAATCTAAAGAAAAAACTTGAAATTTCATTAAACAAGTAAACCTCTTTTATAATAAAACCTAAAGGGGATAGTTAGTATGGTGAAATGTCAAATGCTACTAAAATACATGGTACTAAAATAATTAACGCGATGACAATAGGTAACATACCCATTCAACACAGGTGCATAAGTTGGTCATAACGTAGTCTAGGTAGTGTAGCTCTGAATCATACGAAAATGAAACAGAAAATACATGTTTTAAGAGCTAAAACGATACTTTGAATATTAATAAAAGTATCATTAGCGAAAACTTCAGGCATAATATAACCCCCCAAAAATAAAATAGCACTGAATGTTGACATTAAAACGATAGAAGAGTATTCAGCAAGAAAAAAAAACACAAAGATAATACTACTATGCTCAGTAAAGAATCCTGCTACTAATTCAGATTCTGCTTCAGGTAAATCAAACGGTGTACGATTAGTTTCGGCTAATACGGAAATGAAGAATACAATAAATAAAGGTAGAAGTGGAATGATGAATCAGACACTCTGTTGGCTTTCGATAATTGAAGTATAGTGGAAAGTACCTGTCAGTAAAATAACGGCTAGAACAGCAGAACTAAGGATTAACTCATAACTAATCATTTGAGCGGTACTCCGTAATGACCCTAAGAAAGCATATTTAGAATTTGCAGATCATCCTGCAAATAAAATTCCATATACACCGATTGATGAAATGGCTAATGAGTATAAAATACCAAGACTAAAATCACTTAAGGCTAAGCCGCTCCCAAATGGAATTACTGCTCAACCTAGAAGACTGAAAACTAAACTAATTACAGGTGCTAAAAAGAATAAACTTCTTGTTGCGTGTTGAGGTACAACTGTTTCTTTAACAACTAACTTTAATGCATCGGCGACTTCCAAGGCTGCATAACTATTGTTGCCCTTTTGTATCTAACAGTGATTCCTTTTTTCTTACACTGTTTTTTACTTATGTTTTTATTTAGATTTGATTTAGATTTACGCGAGAAAAGAAGAACAAAGAAAATGGGAGGTGTAGGGAAAGAAAAAGTAAAGATGTTGGGAAAAGAAAGAAAGGGGTTAATGAGACATATTTTATTTTGTGTTTTAATTTACTATAATATAAATAATCTTTGAAATCCTCAATCGAATTTTTCATTAGTGTAGGTTTTCTCCCTTAGCTTACAATGAAAGATACCTTTATCTAGTCAATTTATTATATTTAATCATATGCTTGCTAGATTCCGAACTTCATACAGGAAAAGCATAGATAATTTCAACATTTTCAAGACATAAATAGTATACACAAATAAATACACACATAATTAATAGTTTTAATGCTAATGATGGGTAGATCATATCATCATGCACTACCAAGGCATGCAAAACGTGTGATCGTTGAGGATATTTATAAGCTAATAGAGGCATCTAAAGCAAAATAAATCTTTCCTGCTGATTGTATTTAGATTTTACGTTTTCATTTGGCGAGACAAAAAATAAAAAGAAAGTAGTCCCAGCATATAGTTTTGTTTTCAATCACCTTTTACAAGATGATGCCGCTCGCATTTCCTATTTGATGAAACGGCTGCATAATTCCAAAGTAACCTACTACATTAGGACCTACTCTGCGTTGCATACTGGCAAGTACTTTACGCTCAATAATTGTCATGAAAGCCACAGATAGCAAAATAGGAACTAGGACAATGAGGACTTCAAGTAAACTATATAAAACAGATAACATACTAAATTTGTAAAACAAACGATCACTACAACTATTCCCATTTCGCCCTAGATTTTAGAGCAGAGCAGATTTACTGGTTTCCGGGAAAGAGAAAAAGGGCTTGAGCAGAAAGAGAAACAATGGAAGTAAAACCCTAGCTAAAGTTGGGACGATATTAAGGAGGAACATTTCACTGCTTTTCCTCTCTATCTTTATTTTTCTCCGAGCGTACTAACAAAAGTAAGAAAAAGCGCTAAAGAAAAGACTATAGATAAGCAAAGAGGACATTATTGGTGAGGTAATAAAATAAAAGGAAATATTTAGGTTAACTAGTCTATCTTATACATTTTTACTTTAGATTTGATTTACTCGCCAAAAAGAAAAGAAAAAGAAAGGGAGTAAAAAGTCGGACCAAGTGACTCGCAAAACAAAAAGATCTAAAGATAACACTCTGCTAAGTATATATTAAGATATAAGAAAGTTAATTTGCAACTGATTATGATTTTTAATAAAAATATCATAATCGGTAAAGAGATAATATGTTTTTCTTTAGATTTTAGATTTTTTCTGGTTCTCACCGGGAGTAAAGGGGAGAAAGAGAAAAAAAAGAAAGTAAAACGTGATTTACTTTACAAATGGAGAAAGAGAAAAAAAGAAAGTAAAACGTGATTTACTTTACAAATGGAGAAAGAGAAAAGAGAGAAAGGAGGGAGTGGTGGCAAGTATGTCGTAATTGGTAGCCGAACAGTTCTTAGGAAACTGTGGTTTATAGCCGTGTGGGTTCAAGTCCCACTACTTGTATTTACTTAACTCTTTTAGTTCATTCACTTTTATTTGTAATAGGGTCTAAGACAGAGGTTATTAAAGTGAAGATCTACCATCTCCCCTAAAGAAAAGAGCAGAAATGGGACGTGTTTTTACTTTCTTTTTTTTGGCGAGTAAAAAAAAAATCTAGAGAAAAGAAAGGAAGAGGGAAAGAAAGAAGGGGGGGTATAGTATAATGGCATTACACTGTGTTTGCATCACTGTTATAGGCGTTCGATTCGCCTTATCTCCAGCCTGACTGCAAGGGCTCCTTTCTTTCTGCTCTTTTTGGCGAGTAAAATCTAAAGAAAAACATCAGGAATGGCCTTAGTAGCATAAAGGTAATGCACTTGATTGAAGATCTCGGTATTTAAAGTTCGATTCTTTTCTAAGGCAATCGCCCTATGGTTTAAGCTTTACTTTATATTCTCTCAGCCCATCTATTACTTGATTTAGCCTTCTTTATAGCAAAAACAAAACACGATAAAAGTACGCGAGAAAAAGTGCAAACAAAAAAGGAACACGCCCTTAGGTTTTTAACTTGTTCTTTGTGATAGAAAGAAAAAGGGACAAAAAAAGAAGTGTAATTTGGGTAGTTTTCCTAGTTGGTTAAGGAGATTTACTGTAAATAAATTGGTACTGCCATCGCATGTTCGAATCATGCCTACCCAATAACACACTTGAGATCAAAAGATATATAGCGCTGGGCGAGTGATAAGCATTCACAAATACGAGCGGTAACAGTATCCTTATGGTTATATAGTAGTCGTATGCTGCCCTTTTTCTTTATTTTGCGATTTTATTTTACTATTGTTTTTACTTAGAACAAAAGAAAAATAAAAGAAAAAGTACAATAGAAAAACAGAAAAAGAACAAGAAAAAGGAACAGATGTTTTTATGTGGTGATTACAAAAAAGGAAAAGGGACGTGTTTTTAACTTGTTCTTTGTGATAGAAAGAAAAAAGGGAGAAAGAGGATATTAGTAAATAAGGTTTAGGAAGTATAATGGTTCACTTCTTGAGTTAGCTGTGTTTTGTGTAGTACAGTACACCCTTATCTTTTTATTTAGATTTTGTAAAAGAAAATGGATTAGAATATCTTTGTGTTTTTAGAAGAAGAGCCCTTATCTTTTTACGGGTTAGAAAGGAAAGGAAAGAAAGGTAAAGGTGAGGGAGAAAAATAGTACTTGGAGGAAAGTGGGTAGGAATCGGACTAAATTGAATCAAAGTTATATTAATCTAGTGCAATAAACAATAAAATTAGAGCATCCTTTATAATACGATAGTTTAGTTTATGGTCGATGTGGAATACTCCTTTCCTTTCTACCCCATCCCTGTTCACATTGTAAATAGCATAAAGGGATAAGTAGGTTAAGGAGATTGTAACTGGTATTCCCATCGCATGTTCAAATCAAATATATTTCTTAGGGACTTCTTTTCAGCTTTCTGCTCTAGATTTTTTTTTACTCGCCAAAAAAAAGAAAGAAAAACACAAGCGCTCACTGGTCTTTATCGGTTTGTGAGAGGGAAAAGCCTTAACAATTTTAAAAGTTAACGATCTGCTCTTAAGTAGAGAAAAGAAAAAGTAAAACCTTCCCGGCGCGAATTGGTGAAAAGGTATCATCACTAGCTCATGCCTAGTAGTTCTGGGTTCAATTCCTGGATTCGCATATGGTATAAATTTCTTTCTTTCTCTTTTCTCTACTCCATTTTTCTTTTGTAGGGAAAGAAAGAAAGAAAGAAAGTAAATAAAAACATAAGCGTAAAAACACGTCCCTTTTGTAAAACCTACACCTACACCTCCCTTTAGAAAAAAAATCTAAATAAAAACATAAGGGCTCCCATTTCTTTTAGAGAAAGTAAATCACAAACATAAGTAAAAAACATAACTCCTTTAGCGCTTTTAATACTTAATTGGCCTGAATTTTGTGTGTGTTTTGCTCTTTAGATTTACTGGAGAGAAAGAAAGAGAAAAAGAGCAAGAGCAGTAAAAATCTAAGTAAAAACAAAAGAGAAAAAGGAGGAAAGAATAGAATAGCTAAGTAAAAGGCCAAGTAAGCAAGATCATTATAATATAAATAAGTGTTGCGCCTTTTGTATTCCAAAGAGTCCGATTTATAGTGAGTGTATTTTATTTCCCTAGACGACTGATAATCTAACGGTATTTCTCGTTTTAGTAAAAATCTAAAGAGAGTGTTGGTATATGGTAGTAATGGGGACTGGTAATTTAGTGGTAGAATACTATATTTTCATTGTAGTCGCGTAAGTTCGATTCTTATCCAGTCTAATCCACTTTATATTGATCCACTTTTATTTTTATTTAGGTGATTTAGAGCAGATTTACGCGAGAAAAAAGAAAAAGAAATCTAAAGATAAAAACCTAGATGTCCTTTGTAAAAAAAAATGATTAGGTTGGTAAGGGATTTATTTCCTTTCACTTCTCATCCTTTTTCTTGTGAGTTTTTCTGTTTCTTTAGCAAATCAAGGGGACAAGAGTCGGGCGAATACTATAATTGTTTACTTACCTACGTAATATGCAAGTACTTCAATCCCCCTAAATACTGCTGGTTTGTTGGATCAGGCGGACAATCTCACTTCACGTACATATCTGTAGTGTTTCCATTCGATTCCTAAGTCCCTAAGGCAGGTACTTCTGCCATATTCATGTAAATAAATGATATACTATCACTTAATCGGGTTAACTTAACTCATATTTGAACTTTTCTTTCCCTCTCTAGCTCGGACATGCTGATATACTCGCTTCTATTAATGAATGATTATCGATTGTTTTACTGTCCAAAATTAACAGAGAAGTACCGGGTAGCTGATTATTATTATATAAGTATGGTTTGTACTATGGCATGAGTAACACAGTACCGATTCAAACCCGATTACGTCTAGTACTTGTTTGTCTCTGCATTAACTACTTAGGGATCAGGACTAGATAATAGTAATAACTTCGCTCATTTTTATTTACGTCAGGATCTAGGTGCTTACGAGAATAAAACAAGAGGTCAAGACATAAAAACATAAGGGCGTACTTTTTCATACTTATTTTTCTAACAAAGCTAAAGATAAAATAAGTAAGAAAAAGCTAAAAAGAAAGAAAATACGCCTCACTAAATTATATAAAAGGTTAACTTTTCAGGTCAGATTAGTTTAGTAGTAAAATGACTGTCTTGTAAACAGTTGTCCTAGGTGCGATTCCTAGATTTGGCAAATTTTTGTTTTATTTCTTTTCCTCCTACACCTCCTTTCTTTTCTCTACTCCATTTGTAAAGTAAATCACGTTTTACTAAAAGAAACATAAGCGTAAAAACATAAGCGTAAAAAACATAAGGGCTCCTTGTTTTTCTCCCGTCTCTGATTGCTATTGATGAAGTACGCCCTTATGTTTTCTGTCTTTCTTACCTAGAGAAGTAATAAGTCATGATCTAATGGAATTTACGCGATAAAAAAGAAAAAGAAAAGAAATCGTAAAACCTCTAGCTCTTGATACTGTTTTATCGTATTGTAACTGTAATAATGCATAAGGAAGATAGTTAAATAAAGTAGTAAAATTACTGTCTCGTAATACTAGGTAACGGTAAATATTGAGAGAGACTAGCTGGTGAATTTAGATCACGACAACAATAACAGGAATAAATCTTGATAGGTTGATAGGCATTAAAATTCTGCTATCCTTTTTATTAAGTTCTATATTCTTGGACCGAAGAAACATTGTCATTAATGTTATGAATACGGATCCCTAGGTGTTTTCTTTTTTTTTCTTTAGATTTTTAGATTTTTTTTTACTCGCCAAAAAGAAAAAGTAAAAAACGTAAAAGTCCCCATATAGCATACTACACACCCTAGGTAAGAAAGAAAGGCCGAAAATAGAAGTAGCATGGGAATATGCCTACACATTACAACAATAATAAGGCCTACAAAATTCCAAGTGCTTAAAGAAAGAAAAGAACGTGTTTTATTTACATTTTGTTCCTTGTAGTAAAGAAAATGAGAGCCCTTATGTTTCTTTTAGTAAAACGTGATTTACTTTCTTTCTTTGAAAAGAGAAAAGAGTGTGATTTTTAATTAGCGCTAAAAAAATCCAAATAATCACGCGCGAGTAAAAGAGTGCCTATCCATTTCCAAGCATGAATAATTTATTTAGTTTAGATTTACTCGCCAAAAAGAAAAAGAACGTGTTTTTTACTTATGTTTTTATATATATTTACGCGAGAAAAGGGGAGGAAAAGAAAAATCTAGTAACTAAGTATAATAGGGATTTCCTTCATTAATTCTTATAAGAAATTGAGTGTATATTCATATAGTATTAGTTTCCCGAATCCCATACTTTCAACATATGAAACCATAAATTTCAATTAACTATGGGTTATGGTCTAATGGCATGACAGAGCTATTTGGAAGCTCAAGATATTTGTTCGAGTCAAATTAACCCAGTCAAAAATAATTCATTAAAATATTATCTATTAGATTTTACTTTTTCTTTTTGGCGAGTAAAAAAAAATCTAAAAATCTAAAGAAAAAGGAAATAGGAGGAAAATGAAACAATAATAATCAAATTGACCCAGTATAGGGTATTTAGCTCAGTGGTAGAGCGTTAAGCTTTTAACTTAAGGGCCAACAGTTCAAATCTGTTAATACCTATAAGTTCTCTTCGTCTTTTACTTTTCTATTTCCCCTTTGTAAAGTAAATCACGTTTTACTAAAAGAAACATAAGCGTAAAAAACATAAGGGCTCCCTCGCGTGTGTTTGTGTTTTTCTTTAGCTTTTGAGTAGGCAAAGAAAAGTGAAGATAGGTATGGACAAGTTGCCTATTGGAAAGGGTGAGCTGATTGCTATTCGGTGTACATTTGTGTACAGTAGGTTCGAATCCTATCTTGTCTGTTTCCTCCTACACCTCCTTTCTTTCTTTCTTTCTTTCCCCCCTTTCCTCGTCTCCTTTTTATTTTCTTTAGCGCTAATTACGCCCTATTTTTAACGACTTTTACCTTTTTTATTTACGCGAGAAAAAAAGGGGAAGTATTTTATATAAATTAACTGGTTAATCCTTTTAGCCCTTATGTTTTTTACGCTTATGTTTTTGAAGCCCTTCTTTCTCTTGCCTTTACTTTAGATTTTTACTTTCTTTCCTTTCTCCCCTTACAAACATAAGGAAAGAAAATAAAAAAGGACGTGTTTTTATTTAGATTTACGTGAGAAAAAAGAAAAGAAAATAAAAAGGAGCCCTTATGTTTGTGTTTTTAGAAAAGTAAAGGGAGATAGAGTGTACCAATTAAACTGATTTTAATACCTAATCTTCTTATAATTTACTCTATAGGTAAAAGTAACTAATTGTTGTTAAGATTATATAATTATTATTCTGTATGTTTAGTCTAGTTGTTGTTGTTATAAAAACCTGGTTATAAAAGAATGACTATGTAAAGGACAGAGAGGGAATGCTCTTTTGGTTTCCTTTTGTTACCTACTCTTTATACGTAATTTTTAGGGTAACATTTATTATTAAGAGCTCTTTATATCACATAAGTATTAGGCTTATTCTAATCTTGTTTATTTTCTCTTTCTTTTCTCTCCCTCCCATAAGGGCCCCAATCCCTTTTTTATTTTTGTTCTTATTTTGTTTTTATTTTGTGTTCTTGTTAGTTTTTCTTTTTTTTTTCTAAAAAAAAATCTAAAAACAAAAACAAGATCTGGTTAGGATGGACTAAATCTTCAAGTTATAGACTAATTTATAATTTGTTTAATCTATCTTAATATACATTATTTATTAGGTATTTATTATTATTATGCGTTTACTTAAATCTCACCCTATTTTAGGTCTTATGAATAGTTACATGGTTGATTCACCACAACCTGCTAGTCTTTCATATATGTGAAACTTTGGTTCACTATTAGGTGTCTGTTTAGTTGTCCAAATCGTAACAGGTATTACTCTTGCGATGCATTACACACCTAATATTGATCTTGCTTTTGTTAGTGTAGAACATATCATGAGAGATGTACACTACGGATGATTAATTAGATATCTACATGCCAATGTAGCATCTTTCTTTTTCATCTTCGTTTATTTACATATTGGACGAGGACTTTATTACGGATCATATCGATCACCTAGAGTGTTATTATGATCTATTGGAGTTATTATTTTAGTTTTAATGATGGCTACTGCCTTTTTGGGTTATGTTTTACCCTATGGTCAGATGAGTTTATGGGGCGCAACCGTGATTACTAATTTACTTTCAGCTATTCCATGAATTGGAACTGATTTTGTTCAGTTCGTTTGAGGAGGTTTTAGTGTAAATAATGCAACACTAAATAGGTTCTTCTCATTACATTACCTACTACCTTTTATCTTAGCTGCCTTGGCTGCTATGCATCTACTAGCTTTACATGAGCATGGGAGTAGCAATCCTTTAGGAGTTTCAGGTAATACAGATCGCCTTCCATTTCACCCGTATTTCACATTTAAAGATCTAGTAACTATTTTCTTATTTTTACTGGTATTATCAGTTATGGTATTTTATGCTCCTAATTATTTAGGACATAGTGATAACTACATTCCAGCTAATCCAATGCAGACACCTGCATCGATTGTCCCTGAATGATATTTATTACCTTTTTATGCTATTTTACGTTCTATTCCTTCAAAAATTATTGGGGTACTATGTATGTTCTTCTCATTATTAATTCTTCTTCTAATGCCAGTATTAGATGTAAGTAGAGTTCGTGGAAACCAATTCAGACCATTAAGTAGGTTCATGTTCTGACTTTTTGTGGCCAACTTCTTTGTATTAATGTACATTGGTAGTCAACACGTTGAAGAACCTTTTATTACTATTGGGGCTTTATCAACATATTTCTATTTTGCTTGATTCTTAATCTTAGTACCTGTAACAGGTATTTTAGAAAATACCCTATTAGATTTAGCAGTATCAGAGTCTGCTCAGTAAAATTTTACAACAGCTTGTTCATTTCTCCCTTACACACTTCATCTTTATGTTTTTACGTTTTTTTAGAGGAAATACAATACAAGAGATATAAGTTATATTCTCCCCTTTTACTTTATTCCCCTTTTTATTGTTTTTGTGCTGTATAAATCCCAGGTTTTTAGATTTTGATTTTGTAAAGAAAAAGGTGAGGTTTTAGATTTTACGCGAGAAAAAAGTGATTATCTTTTTACGAGATTTTGTAAAAGAAAGAGGTGAGGTGTAGGAGGTAAAGAACAAAATATGAAAAATAAACAATAAAAAGGAATGAAGAGCATAATTATATAAGAAGATCAATTAATTTGAATACCATGTTTATTCCCTTCATGTTCATATTATTCTTCCTTTTTAAAAGTACCCTTCTTTATTATGCTTACATCATTGATTATTATCCCTCTATTAGGGGCTCTAGTTTTATTTCCCATGAATGACTCTACAGCCGTAGAAGTTTCAAGGGTAAAATGTGTTGCCCTTCTAGCTACTGTAATCACCTTCATTTTATCAATAATTTTATGGGCTGAATTTGATAGTAGCTCAAGTTCTTACCAGTTTACCCAATCATTTATTAGCCTAAATTTTGCTAAATCTTTCTACAATGTATCAATAACTTGGGCGCTTGGTGTTGATGGCTTATCTCTTTACTTTGTATTATTAACTACATTTACATTACCATTATGCTTATTAGCGAGTTGAGATAATATCAAACACAACATTAAATCTTTCATGATTGCTTTCTTAGTTCTAGAAAGTTTATTAATCTGTGTTTTCGTAGTTCTAGATTTACTTTTATTCTATGTATTCTTTGAATCGGTATTAATTCCATTGTTCCTAATTATTGGTATTTGAGGTGCTAGTGCAGATAGAGTACGTGCTTCATTCCTGCTATTTTTATATACATTATTTGGGTCATTATTTATGCTATTAGCATTTTTAGTAATCTTCTATCATGTTGGAAGTACTGATTTTGAAGTATTATCTTTAGCAGATATTAGTTTTAACCAGCAAAGATGATTATGATTAGCTATTTTTATGAGTCTTGCAATTAAAACTCCTCTATTGCCTGTTCATATTTGACTAAGTAGGGCACATGTACAAGCTGATGTTTCAACTTCAATGGTATTAGCAGGATTAATTTTAAAACTTGCTACATATGGTTACATTAGAGTATTAATTCCTCTTTTACCAGAAGCAACATCATACTTTTCACCATTAGTTCAGACTTTATGTGTCGTAACACTAGTATATAGTTCATTGACTATTTTAAGACAGACTGATTTTAAAGTATTAATTGCATATTCATCAGTTGCTCATATGTCTGTTGTAGTAATTGGATTATTCTCAGATACTTTACAAGGTATTGAGGGAGCAATTTTATTATCTATTGGTCATGGCTTTGTTAGTCCTGCTCTATTCTACTGTCTAGGTGGTGTCTTATACAATCGATATCATACAAGACAAATCCGATATTACCGTGGTCTAATCCAATACATGCCTATTTTTTCTTTAGTTTTATTCTTATTTATTTTAGGAAATATGTCTACACCTCTAACTATTAATTGAATCGGAGAGTTCTTATCGTTAACTGGTGCTGTGCAGAAAAACCCTGTAGTGGGATTTGCTATGTCTTCTGGAATTGTATTTTCTGCTGCTTATTCTATTTGATTATATGCTCGATTAGCAGGAGGGCAATTTAGCCCTTACCTAGGTTACGCTACAGATTTGACTAGAAGAGAATTTATAGTATTATTTCCATTTGTCTTTTCTATGTTCTTATTTGGATTATTCCCTAATATTATTTTGACAGATCTGCATTATTCTGTTAGTACTCTATTAACATCACCTACCCCCTTTTTCCTTTTTTCTTTCTAAACATCAATTAGGTTTTTATGTCTTGACCACTTGTTTTTATTTAGATTTACTTTCTCTTTCTTTTACAAAATCTCCCACATAAGGGTCCCAAAGAGCAAGAACAGAAAAGTATTACATTCGATATAAATTATATAAGAGGATTATAAAAAGCATGTATTTATGAGAAAGAAAAAAGAAAGGGGAAATGAACAAATATAAGTATTTATTTAAGACACCAATAAAAATAAAGGAGAGGGGTAGGAACAAGCTTATGCTCCTCATCAATAGATAGATACATAAAGGAATAATCAAACTACATCAACAAAATGTCAGTAAAGGATTGAACCTTCGAAACCTAAATGATGGTGATCTGTTAGGTGATATGATAAAATTCTGAAAAGTGCAACAGCAATGAATAAAGTCCCAATAATTACATGTAAGCCATGGAATCCTGTAGCAAAGAAGAATGTTGAACCATAAACAGAATCACTTAGTGTGAAAGGAGCATTGTAGTATTCATAACCTTGCAGCCCTGTAAATACAATAGCAAACAATACTGTAATAATAATACCTAAAATTGTACCTCGTCTATTACCTTCAATTAATGAATGGTGAGCATAGGTGATACTAGCACCCGATGAAAGTAATAAAATAGTATTAAGTAATGGAACTTCAAATGGGTTTAGTGGGTCAATACCTGCAGGTGGTCATGCGGCACCTAGCTCTACTGTAGGGGATAAAGCAGAATGGAAGTAACTTCAGAAAATGGATAAAAAGAAGAATACTTCACTAAGAATGAATAGTACTACACCTAAGTTAATACCTTTTTGAACTGCAAAAGTATGATTACCTAGTAGTGTACCTTCTGCTACAATATCTCTAAATCATAATGCCATAGCACTAACTGTTGTAATGAAACCGATAGTCACAAGAAATCCTCCATTAGCAAAACCGTTGAAATACATTGCTGCAGAAATTGTTAAAGTAAGTAATGCAAATGAAGTTAATAATGGTCATGGTGAAGGTGTAACTAAATGAAAAGGATGACCTTGAAAGGCTTGCCGAGGGAGTGATTGTGGAGATTGCATAAGAAATTTTATTTAATGGATTCAAATAGAAGCTTCTACTAAATCTTCTTACTCTATGTACTCTTTCTCTTTTTTTTTCTTTAGATTTTTTCTGAAGAAAAACACCGTAAAAACATAAGGGCTCACGTTTTCTTTACTTTTTTTCTAAAATCAAATCTAAATCTTAAGTAAAAGGATACTAGAGAGGATAAAGACAAGAAACCCTCAGATTGTTAAATAGGTCTATCATTTTTATTTTTATGATTTATTTTGATTTACTCGCCTAAAAAGAAAAGAAAAGGAAGCTAAAGTAAACCTGCATTTATAACTTGTTCAGTTCAAAAGTGGGAAACATGGTTTAAATTGTATCTAATGTTTTGCCGGATAAAATAGGATTCGAACCTATGGTACTGAAAGTACATCCACTTTCAAGGTGAATACAATAAACCACTCTGACATTTATCCTAGAACCGCATTCTTAATCTTACTGCTTGTCTCTTCTTTTTCTTTTTCTTTTTTCTCTTTCTCCCCAGGTTTTTAGAAAAAAAAGAAAGAAAAAGGTAAAATCTGCTCAAATAATAAAGGGGATTAAAATAAACTAAGCCAAGTAGTTTTCTTTACTGATTCCTTTTCTCTTTCTAATCCCTTTTACAAACATATAGAGAATGGCGGAGTTCTAGGCTTGATCTTACAATAGCTGATCTATTATCAGTAAATTTAAGTGCACCTTTGCTAAATTCATATACAAAACCTACTGTAAGAAAAACTAAGAAAATCATGGCCACTCAGAAACCATAGCTTGTTACTTGATATAAAGTAACTGCCAGTGGATAAAGAACAGCAATTTCTAAATCGAAAATTAAAAATAAAATACCTACTAGATAGTATTGAATAGCAAAAGGTGCTCTAACTTGACCATAGATAGGATTAAACCCACACTCATAAGCAGAGATTTTTTCACTGTCTGGTCGGTGTACTGCTAATAAAACATTAAGTACTAGCAGGATCCCTACTAATAGAGGTACAAAAAATAATAGAATAATCATTGTCATTAGTATCCGTAAATTGACATAGCCATTAGTTGTGTGCTATTTAAAATTAATGAGGGTTGTAGTACAAATAGTACAATGAATAATGTTAGTACAGCGATTACATAAGCATGTGAGCTAGTAATAATTTGAGATAAAGAAGAAGGTTTTACAGGTAAATCTTCAAAATATAGTACACGTACTACTCGTAAATAATATGCTGCACTTACAACACTAGTTAAGATAGCTACTAGGGAAATGAAATTATAACCATTATGGATAGCTGAGTATAAAATAGCATATTTAGCGAAGAATCCCATTAACGGTGGAATACCAGCCATCGAGAATAGACAAATAATCATACTTAAGGCAAGAATAGGATTTTGTCTGAATTGTCCTGTTAGTTGTGAGATAAATTCAATGTCTCCATTCTGTTCTATTCTAGCCCTCTTTCCAAATACGTTACCAGAATTGTTTTTCTGTTTATTTTTCGCGCTATAACCAAATGCTAGCAATACGAAAAATGCATTTACACTAGTTAAACTATATTGAATTAAGTAGAATAAAAAAGCATCAATAGCTTCTTGATCAGTTACAGCTAATCCTAGTAGCATAAACCCAACATGCGAAATAGTACTATAAGCTAGTAAACGTTTAATTTTAAACTGAGCCAAACCTACTACCGTACCAATCACTAACGATAGTAAAGAACAAACTAGTAATAGGGCTTGTCATACACTTACTTGCTGCCCCCCAAATAAAAATCCTTCTTGCCCTATTGAATCTAGTAAATATACGGGAGTTAAACTATGTAAAGTTAATAAAAATACAAAAATAGAAATTTTAGGCATTACAGCAATTCATGTTGTAACAATTGTAGGCACACCATCATATACGTCTGGTGCTCAATTATGAAATGGTGCTGAAGCAATTTTAAATAAGAATCCTACACTCATGATTACTAGACCAAGAGTAACACCCTCTGTCATAGAACTTTGTACTCCTGTTCCCATTGTTCAAGATGATAAAGAGGTAGGAACAGAAATTAAATTACTAATAGCATCAAGATTTGTTAATCCTGTATAACCATAAATTAAACTTGAACCTAATAAAATTAAAGCTGAGGATAAAGCACCTAATAAAAAATATTTTAGCCCTGCTGCTGTAGCTGATTCCTTATTTCTGTAAAGAGCTGAAAGAATATAGACTGCAAAACTTTGTAATTCAATTGACAAATATAATGACACAAGATCAGTACTTGAAACTAGAAAAGAAGCACCAATTGTGCTAAATACTACAATCATAGAATACTCAGCACATTTTTCTTGTTGAAGTGATAGTAAGATAATACCACCAATTACAAAAATGAACATTTCTACAGCCATTGAAACTGTGCTAACGTGGAACAATCCACTATACAAACTCACACCTGACTCTAATGTATTAACGTAATAACCATTAAATGATAAAACTGCGGCAATGAAAAATGCAATAGAGGTCACCCGGGTTAGCTGCACGGATGAAATTTTTGAAGAAGAAAGCGGTGTCGCAATTAACAGTGATAATAATAAAGTAACTAGCATTACATATCGTACAAGTCCTCACTTATCTCCCTGTCCTAGAAAGAAAGTAGAAAAAGGAGTAAATAAGGGATTACTACGCAAAAAGAGATTCGAACTCTTAAAGACATATTGGAAGTATGTCATGTTACCATTACATCATATGCGCGACTATTATAAATTACTACTTATAATCACTATGTGTAGGGTGTACAATAGCTCTCTTATATTATAATATCCTCAGCCTTAGAGATCATCCTAAAAGAATAGCACCACGGAGGATTCGAACCCACACCTTTTTATCCGAAGTAAAATAGTCTGCCATTAACTTAGTAGTGCTGATAGTATAAGGTCAATTCACCCTTTACTCTTTTATCCTCTCCCTTTCTCCCTCTTTTCTATTTCCCTTTTTAACAAGTTAAAAACCTACACCTCCCATTCTCTTTTTCTACTCTCCAGTAAATCTAAATAAAAATCCATTTTTCTCTACTCTAAATAAAAACACGTCCTTTCTCTACTCCTTTACTCCCTATATTTTCCTTAGAGCAGAATGAGAGAACTGAGATGAACAGAAATAGATAGAGTATAGCTGCTCTTTTCCTCCCTCACTTTTCACAAAATCTAAAACAACAAACCTCGTAAAAAACATAGACAAACTTCTCCCTTTCCTTTATATATTTTTGCTCTTTTTTCTAAAACACAAGGAAAAGGGCTATAGTCAGAGGAATAAAAGGAAAAGGAAAAGTTATAATCCCTTTCTCTTTTCTTTCTTTCTGCTCTAAAGAATATATAAGTAAGAACAAAAATCCTATCACTGTTTATTTGTTATTATGGATTAGTAAAAGAAGTCAAATTTATTTGTATTGGTTTAACCTACTCCTAGAAAAATCTAGCTGTCTCGTATTCTTTACTCCTTATTTATGATTTGACTTTTCTTTTCCTACCTTTTTATCTTTCTTTTGATAAGAGAGGGAGAAAAAGAACAAAACTGCGAAATTAAAGGATAGAATATATTAGATATAAATGAATAACTTCCTATTAGATTTGTTAGCTTTAGGGGCTATTTTCTCAGGTATTATGGTTATTACAGCTAAAAATCCTGTTATTTCTGTACTATTCTTAATTGCTGTATTTATTAATGTTGCAGGCTACTTAGTATTATTAGGTGTAGCATACTTAGGACTTGTATATTTGATTGTTTACGTTGGTGCAATTGCTATTCTGTTCTTGTTTGTAATTATGATGCTTAACTTACGGCTAGTTGAACTAGTTGACACTGGTCAAGAATATACGAAAACTTACCTATGGGTGCTCTTTTAGCTTCGCTATTTCTCTTTGAATTATTATCTATTTCACCTGGTCTGTGGGGAGTACTAAATAAAAGCTTATTAGGTTTTTCTCCTTCTCATAGCTCAGAAGGAGTTAATAATGCCTTCAATCCTAACATTGCTGACAGTACATTGACAACATTTACACAAATTGAAAGTATTGGTCAAGGTTTATATACATATACCTCTCTATGATTAGTTGTAGCTAGTGTGATTTTCTTATTAGCTATGGTAGGACCTATTGTATTATGTATGACACAAAAAAAAGTATAATGTCTTATTCCCTCCCTTTCTTATTTTTTTGTTCGGGTTAGAAAGGGAAAGGAAAGGAAAGGAAAGAAAGAAAGAAAGTAAAAACGCTACACAAAAAGTACTCGCCCATGACGCCCGACTTAAAAGGGAGGTTTTACAAAAAGGGAGGAGGGAGGGAGAAGAAAGGGAGGTTTTACAAAAAGGGAGAAGAAAATAAGAACAAAAATAAAAAAAGGGAATCGAAAACTATAATATATATGTATAAAGATAAAGGACTCAGTTGGTAATATGGTATTACACACGGACTGCAAATCTGTTGATTGGAAGGGTTCGATTCCCTCTGAATCCTATATCTTTGCTTTATTTTATACCCCATTCTTAGCTATTAATACGCGGAATTAGAATTAAAGGATAATAGGTAAATGGATCATATTAAAAATAGGGGCATAGTTTAATGGTAGAATCGCGAACTTCAAATTCGCCAGCGCATGTTCGATTCGTGCTGCCCTTGTATATCATGGTGAGTAATAGAACTTTTTATATAGTCTACTTTTTTACTAGCTTTACACACAACACAAAAAACAAAATACTGAGCCTTAACTAATTAATTCTTACTTTTACTTTTCTAAAAAGCGTTTATCTCTTTCTTTCTTTCTCTTTACAAAATCAAAATCTAAAAACATAGACAAACACGTCCCTTTCATCCGGAACTCTAAGTATGATAAAAACCC